>JARGCV010000675.1:87500-106753 GCA_034064705.1 Bothrops alternatus
CTCGTCCGCCTCCCCGTCCCACTCTGCCGGCCTGCAGGGCCACCTACCACCTCCATGGCCCGTGGCAGATCATTCAGGCGACCGTGTAATGCCGTGGCAGCCACACCCTCTGCCTGCATCCCACAGCACCATCTGTGTGCAATGGGGTGCAAGGGCGGAGCCTTGTCCCTGCTGCCCGGCTGCCATGTCCTTGGCTGCGCTGCTGCGTGCGGGCCATGCCCAGGGGCGATTCTCCTCCAGGTGGCTGCTGGTGAGGAGGGGGCTGCAGGGAGAAGTGGGGCCGGGGCGACGGCACGCGTGCCCATAGAGAGGGCTCAGAGTGCCACCTCTGGCACACATGCCATAGGTTCGCCACCACTGCCTTAAAGAATTTTTATTCGAGTAGCATAGCATCAGCACTTGCATGGTTGAAGCCAAAATCTGAATTCCCCTGAGCACATAGTATCAAAGCATGATTCCCTCCTTCAATTAACAGTCATAAATCACATTCTCCAATTAGTTTGAAATGCAGGCTTTCCCTCCAGTTCTCCAACCCGCCATTTCTTATCATCTCTTATGTCAGACACCCTTGGTTCTCACACTAGTTACAATAGTGTTATGTCTAACTAAACTCCCATACACATTCCTCCTCCTCCCCCCCCTCTAGTATCATCTAATTCTAACTCTAATTCTAAGAGTAAAACATAAGAAGGAAAATGGCTGCCTCTCCATATGTTGTCAAAGCAAAAACATCCGATGTTAGCAGCGTTGACACACACCCTTATTTAAATACAAGTAACGTTTTCACAACTGTGCTTCTATTTCTATACTTCCTGGCTTCCCATCGAACATGCAGGGGCAGTGTTCATAATACAGGTAAGTCCTCGGCTTACGTCCACAATGGAGCCCAGCTTTTCTGTTCCTAAGTGAGACATTTGTGAAGTGGGTTTTTTTTCTGATGTTTTACAACCTTTCTTGTGAGTTGCTGCGGTGGTCAGGTCATTAAGTGAATTTGCCTTTCCGCTGTTGGCTTTGCTCCTCAGAAGGTCGCAAAAGGGGATCACGGGACACGGCAACCGGCGTAAATATGAACCCGTAGCTAATTTTGATCGCGTGACCACAAGGATGCTGCAATGGTCATAAGTCACTTTTTTCAGTGGCGTTGTAACTTCAAAGAGTCACTAAACAAAATTGAGGGCTAAGTTGAGGGCTAATCAATCAATCAAAATAAAGTTGGAAGGGACCTTGGAGGTCTTCCAGTCCAACCCCCTGCTCAGGCAGGAAACCCTAGACCATATCGGACAAATGGCTGTCCAGTCTCTTAAAAACTTCCAGGGTTGGAGCATTCACCGCTTCTGCAGGCAGGTTGTTCCACTGGTTAATTGTTCTGACTGTCAGGAAGTTTCTCCTTAGTTCTAGGTTGCTTCTCTCCTTGATTAGTTTCCACCCGTTGCTTCTTGTCCTGCCTTCAGGGGCTTTGGAGAATAGCTTGACTCCCTCTTCTTGGGGGCAGCCCCTGAGATATTGGAGCACTGCTATCATGTCCCCCCTCATCCTTCTTTTCTCCAGATATCTGCTTTCATAAACTGACAGATCCCATCTAAAAAATAAACTACAAGTTGTCCTGGACTTACAACAATTCATTTAGTGACCGTTCAAAGTTACAACAGTCCTGAAAAAAAAGGACTTATAGCCATTTTCACACTTACGGCCATTGCAGCATTCCCCTATGGTCACATCACTGAAATTCAGACACTTGACTCGTGTTTACGACGGTCGCGGTATCCCGTGGGGGGGGTCACGTGATCCCCTTTGCGACCTTCTGGCAGGCCAAGTCCATGGGGAAGCTGGATTCACTTAACCACCCAGTTACTAACTTAACAAGTGCAGGGATTCACTTAGCAACCGTGGGAAGAAAGGTCGTAAAACGGGGCCAGAAATGTCTTTGCTTAGCAATGGAAGTCTCGGGCTGAAAAGAGGTCGTAATTCGAGCACTGCCTGTATTGCCAGGGGGGAGGAGTAATGTAGAAAGAAAGAAAGAAAGAGAGAGAGAGAGAGAGAGAGAGAGAGAGAGAGAGAGAGAGAGAGAGAGAGAGAGAGAGAGAGAGAGAGAGAGAGAGAGAGAGAGAGAGAGAGAGAGAAAGAAAGAAAGAAAGAAAGAAAGAAAGAAAGAAAGAAAGAAAGAAAGAAAGAAAGAAAGAAAGAAAGAAAGAAAGAAAGAAAGAAAGAAAGCCTTCCTTTGTGACAAAGGCGGTGAGTGGATCTGTGTGTTTGCTTGTTGCAAAAGCGGCCTGGAATCTCAAATCAGGTGTTTCTTTGATCCTTACATTCAAGCCAGCAACTTCTCATTACTCTTTGTCAGCTTCACGCCGAAGGCAGGTTTACAGCAGATGGCCACTATCACAGCTTTAAGTGGTGCTAGTAGGTGCTAAAGGGCCACTTAATCCTTGAAAACACAGTTATTTTGGTCCTGATACGTGATTTTATCCTATAAGGTACACAAGCTCCTCAAATATCTCAGTTTTTTTTCTGGGCAATGAGATCCACTGATTGGAATCTAATTTAGTACGGAATAGAACATAGGCTAACAGCGCTGGAAGGGACTTTGAAGGTCTTCTAGTCCAACTTCTGCTCAAGCAGGAGGTCCTAGGACAGTGGTGGCAAACCTATGGCACGGGTGCCAGAGGCGGCACGCAGAGCCCTCTCTGTGGGCACGCGCGCCGTCGCCCCAGTCCTAGGCCTTCAGCAGCTGGGTTTTATAAAACCTTTTCGCTTTAGGCCTCCGCTGCCGTGTGCAAAAAAAAAAAAAAAAAGGTTCAATCAGTCAATTTCAACTTCTCGCAGGAAAAAAGATCTTGCAAAGTTGGAATTGATTGATTGAACTTTTTAGTCCCACCCAGTCTGCCGTGACCACCGCAGCCATGTCCACCCAACTGGCCATGCCTACCCAATGGGCCACACCCACCCGGCACTCGACGATGCATAAGTGGGTTTTGGGTTGCAGTTTGGGCACTCGGTCTCTCAAAGGTTCGCCATGATTGGCCTAAAGGGAACTGTCAGATTTACAGTATTAAAGGAAACACGGGCATCTCGATGAACCGAAACCCATGTATACAATTCTCCTCGTTTGCTGAAAATTTCAACCCCAATTCTAAAAGCTTCTGCTTTCTCTGTCCCCGGAGTCACCCGGAGACCCAGAATTTGGCACCCCCTGCTCTGAAGAAGAAAAAAATAAGAATCAAATTCTCCGCAGCCAGAAACGTATCCTCAGAAATCTATCAATCGGTCAGAATAGAGCCGGATGGGACCCCGGAGGTCTTCCAGTCCAACCCCCTTGCTCACGCAGGAAACCCTACACCGTTTCAGACCAATGGTGGTCCAATCTCATCTCAAAAACGTCCAGCGTTGAAGAACCCACAACTTCTGGAGGCGACGACTGCCACCGTCCCCACCCTGGCCGGGAACGAGCCTCACCTTCCTTCTCAGCCCTGAAGACGAATATTCTGTGCGCCGTCACTACTTCAAACTTGTTGTCTCTGTGCATCCGGACGGTAGCTATCGCCGAGAGAAGAATTATGCCTTTGGAGTAAATGTCCTAGATCGAAAGTATATGTAGAACATTTTTGAATACTAAGGCAATTTAAGAATTTGATTTTAAAAAACTTTTTAAAGGTTCTTATAGGCTTGGGCCTTCTGAAATAAAAATGGCTTTTTTTCTTTATGTCCTAGGTATTGTGCTTAGAATTATGACTTACATTACCATTATACTAAGATACCATAACCCAGGCTGCTGTTAAACTATTTGTATATTATAAATTACCTTGATATTTGTGTTATATTCTTGCAAGTAATTATCTTTTCTACAAAAGCAAAATTCTCTATTCCAATTCAAAGCACACAGGATATAAATACAATAATAAAATTTTGTCCTGTAAATGTAGTAGCATTCATTTGTTTTACATCATCTGCTGTTTAAATAGCTTTTATTTATAGCCATTAGTTTAACAAAGGCATTTAAGAAAAAAATAAATTGCAAGCATTTTGTAAATGATTTCTAGGTTGCTAAAGAATTTGTTTTTCTACTAAAACTGTACAGGAAAAACCACATATTCCTCTTGCAGACCAGGCTAAATTTCTCAGCCTAAAGACTATTCTATAGCAACAGTTGAAATTTGATTTCTGTTTAGAATTGTCTTTTTGTATTTTAGTATGT
This sequence comes from Bothrops alternatus, assembly GCA_034064705.1. NCBI lineage: Eukaryota > Metazoa > Chordata > Lepidosauria > Squamata > Viperidae > Bothrops > Bothrops alternatus. Next base: position 91,693 of record JARGCV010000675.1, read on the forward strand.
CTTTCATTAATAATATACTGTTCATATCGAGAGTATAGGCAATTTGCTTCAGTGCTGCTCTTAGCTATCTTTAAGAGCATGCTTCATGTTATCCTAGGCATCTTAGTCCAGCAGGGCATAAATATATCTGTGTCTGCATACCTATTCCCCAATGACAGCATTTTGAATCCACACTCCGATTTAAATCTGAACCATCTCCGTAATTACATTATAGCTTTTTTAAAAAAAAGAAAGAAAGAAAAAAAGAAAGTAAGAGAAAAGCTGGCTCGCATACAAGGGTCCTTTCGACAAAACGCAAAGTCTGCCCATTCCTAGACAGGCTACTGCAAACTCCGCTATCAAGGGTCAATAAACGGAATGACTGCGTACAGGTAGTCCTCAGGTTATGCCCACTTTCGAGCCCAACATTTACCTTGCTACGGGGAGGCATTTGTCAAGTGAGCTTTGTCCTATCTGACAGCCTTTCTTCCCGCAGTTGTCACGTGCAACACGGACGTTCTTAAGTTAGTAACACCGTTGTTAAGTGAAGACGGCTTCCCCACTGACTTTGCTTGTCGGGAGGTCGTAAAAAAGGGGTCGCGTGACCCTGCGGGGGGGGACGCTGCGACCATCATAAACACATGGACACATAAACAGAGTCAGTGTCCAAGCGTCTGAATTTTGATCACGCGACCACGGGGGGGGGGAGGGTAGAGTCCGGAAAGGTTGTAAGTGTGGAAAAACGGCCGTTTAAGTCCCTTTTTTTTAGCCATGTTGTAACTTTGAAGCGACACTAAGTGAACTGGTGTAAGTCCAGGACTATCTGACCGTGCAAGAAACCAGGAAATGCTACAAAGATTCCAACGACGAGAGTGTTTTATTTCCTGGAGGTGTTTGTACGGTTGCACAACACGTTCCCCGCAATATTTCTCGTTGGTTAAAAAAAAAAAACAACGCTGCGTGCTTACATTCAATCCCAGTCTGATATGCTCATTTTTTTTCTTTTTTAGATGCAATCAGGTGGTCTACAGAGGAAATTTCTATCCCTTTCACCACAATGATCTAACTCTGTTGCAAATTCATGGCTGGGGGTTTTGTGTGTGTGTGTGTGTGTGTTTTTTTTCCATCCAGAAATTATATCCTGGCATCTACAGGCATCTACTGACTAGATAAGGTATTGCACTGGCTGTCTATTTACTAGCACCACCTCAGTGTTCTTTTCCTTTTACCGGCTCCTAAATCCTCCATCCTTTTTTTTTTTTTAAAGCAGCTTCTATCCAAAAATGAAAGCTTTGGGTTGGAGGAAGGGGAGGAAGGAAGGAAGGAAGGAGAGGGAAGGAGAGAAGGAGGGGAGGGGGAGGAAGGAAGGAAGGGAGAGGGAGGGGGAAGGAGAGGAAGGAAGGAGAGGAGAGGAGAGAGAAGGACAGGAAGGAGGGAGGGGAGAGGGAGGGGAAGGAGAGGAAGGAAGGAGGGGAAGGGAGGGGAGGAAGGAAGGAAGAGGGGGAGGGGGAAGGAGAGGAAGAAAGCACAGAAGGAAGGAAGGAAGGAAGGAAGGAAAGGAAGGAAGGAGGGGAAGGGAGGGAGGGAGGGAGGAAGGAAGGAAGGAAGGAGAGGACGGAGAGGAGGGAGGAAGGAGGAGGGGAGAGGAGGGGAGGGGAAGGAGAGGAAGGAGGAGGGGGAGAGGAGAGAGAAGGAGAGGGGAAGGAGGAGGGGAGAGGGAGGGGAGGGGAAGGAAAGGAAGGAAGGAAGGAAGGAAGGAAGAGGGGGAGAGGAGAGGAGAGAAGGAGAGGAAGGAGGAGGGGAGAGGAGGGGAGGGGAAGGAGAGGAAGGAAGGAGGGGAAGGGAGGGGAGGGAGGGAGGAAGGAAGGAGGAGGGGGGAAGGAGGGGGAAGGAGGGGAAGGAGAGGAAGGAAGGAGGGGAGGGGAGGGAGGAGGAGAGGAAGGAAGGGAGGAGAGGGGGAGGGTTAAGGTTAGTTCATATTCCTTACTGTCTCCATCTAATAACTGCTTTGTTCCCTTCAGGGAGAACGAGGAGCAGATCATGAGCGACATTGCTACCTATGTGTAAGTAGCTGTCTGTGGCTAAATCCACAGTGGTCGGTTTGCGCAGAGTGGAATGTATCCTATTTAATGCAAACAGACTTACCTTGTCGTTATTATAATAAGCCCATGCTTTCGCCATCAAACTTCACCCAGCGTTTCTGAAAAACGTGCTTCCTACATGGGAAGAAAGTCAAAAGCAATTTGAAAAAAGGAGGAGGAGGAGGAGAGGAGGAGGGGAACTGCTAGACCAGGGGTTCTCAACCTTGGCACTTTAAGACTTGTGGACTTCAACTCCCAGAATTCCTCAGCCAGCAAAGCTAGACAAAGTTCCTGTTCCATCTAGTCAGTGACGTCTACAGAAGGCAAAAATAGCCAAAGACTTCCCCTCGTTATTCAACCTTGCGACATCACACCTTCAGGGAGATGAAGAACACGTATTGGCCAGAATCTGTGACTGAAGCTTTTTAACAAGCACTTAGATGCCTTCATGCCTTCATGCGGTTACTAGAATTCACCATCTCCTGGTCATTGACCCATAGTTAACTAGCCAGCTTTCATGCCTGAGGCTGGACTAGAACTCACCGTCTCCTGGTAATTGACCCAAAGTCACTTAGCTGCTTTCATGCCTAAGATGATGCTAGAATTCACCATCTCCAGGTGATTCATCCAAAGTCACTTAGCTGCTTTCATGCTCACCATTTCCTGGTGATTGAACCAAAGTCACTTAGCTGGCTTTCATGACTAAGGCGATACTAGAACTCACCATCTCCTGGTGATTAATTCAAAGTCACTTAGCCGCTTTCATGACCTAAGGTGATACTAGAACTCACCATCTCCTGGCGATTGAACCAAAGTCACTTAGCTGCTTTCATGCTTAAGGTGATGCTAGAATTCACCATCTCCAGGTGATTAATCCAAAGTCACTTAGCTGCTTTCATGCCTTTGGTGATACTAGAACTCACCATTTCCTGGTGATTGAATCAAAGTCACTTAGCTGCTTTCATGACTAAGGCGATACTAGAACTCACCATCTCCTGGTGATTAATCCAAAGTCACTTAGCCGCTTTCATGCCTAAGGTGATGCTAGAACTCACCATTTCCTGGTGATTGAACCAAAGTCACTTAGCCGCTTTCATGCCTAAGGTGATACTAGAACTCACCATCTCCTGGTGATTGAACCAAAGTCACTTAGCTGCTTTCATGCCTAAGGTAATGCTAGAACTCACCATTTCCTGGTGATTGAACCAAAGTCACTTAGCCGCTTTCATGCCTAAGGTGATACTAGAACTCACTATCTCCTGGTGATTGACCCAAAGTCATTTAGCTGCTTTCATGCCTAAGGCGATACTAGAATTCACCATCTCCTAGTGATCGACCCATAATTAACTAGCCAGCTTTTATGTCCGAGGGCTGGGCAAAAACTCACCATTTCCTGATGATTGACTCAAAAACCACCCAATCTGCTCTCCTGCCCAAGGTGGTCCTAGAACTCCCTGTCACCCAGTTTCCAGCCTGGTGCCTCAACCAGTAGACCAAACTGGCTCTCTCTAGTCTGTAAAGTCGGATCGTTGACTCTTCTCGGCTACGTACCCTTGAGGAGAGAGTTTATCCAGCCATCCTTCTTTAACTTTCTTTGCTGCCGGAGCGTAAAAGCAGGCATAAGGTGTGATTGTGTCATTGGAGCCGGGGACTAATTCATCACCACAATCAGCCGGGGAAGAAAACATCTGGTCTTTAGCATCCAGATCGCAGATCCAGATCCAGACTTCTGCTTTTGAATTCTCCGAGACCCTTCGCGGGTTTATATTTCCCTCTCCACGCGTAGCGAGAACATTCTTTCAATAAAGCGGATTCGGCTTCACCGACAAATCTTTTCGGAAAGGGACTTTGGTCTCCTTGGGATGCTAATTCAGGCTCTTTTACATTTCGGCGGTTTTCGCATTTTGATTACTAGTAGCCAAACTAAAAGAAGCATTTTTTAAAAAAGGAGAGGGGGAGGGGGGAAAAAAGATAATGTTACTTCCAGCGACCGATTTGGTTCCAAAGAGATGCTGGTGCTTTTGTGGTTAGTGATTTTCCCTGCTGATTAAAACACAAGGGGATCTGTCGTTGCTTTCTACCTTCCCATCAAACCCACAGCTCTAGGTAGCTGGTATTAGCTGGGTTGAACTGGGCCCAGTGCTCTTCAAGATCTTCATCAACGATTTGGATGAGGGGATAAGAACATAAGAACATAAGAAGAGCCCCTGCTGAATCAGGCCAAAGCCCATCGAGTCCAGCATTCTGTGTCACACAGTGGCCCACCAAATGTACATGGGGATCTTGAGCAGAAAGAGAAGGCAAAACCCTCCCTTTCCCTTGACCCCCAAACAAATGGTACTCAAGGGAATCCTGCCTGCCTCAACCAACATAGAGGCAGCACATGGACATCCGTTTTAATAACCACCGATACACTTGGCATCCATGAATCTATCTAGCCCTGCCTTGAAGCTGTCAAGGCTGACAGCTGTCCACGACCCCTTCAGGAAGTGAATTCCATAAATCAACGACCCTCTGGGTGAAGAATATTTCCCTTTATTTGTCCTCACTTTCTTAGGCTATGAGCTTTAGGGAGTGCCCCCTTGTCCTGGTATTGTGTGATAGAGAAAAGAATTTTTTCTCTATCCACCTTTTCTATCCCATGCATGATTTTATACACTTCGATCAAGTCACCCCTTAAACGCCGTCTTTCAAGGCTGAAGAGACCAAGGCGTTGCAATCTGGTTTCATAAGGGAGGTGCTCCATTTCTTGATCATTCTTGTTGCCCTTTTTTGCACCTTTTCCAGTTCCATTATATCCTTCTTGAGGTGCGGTGACCAGATAGTGGGGAACGGATCAGATCTGCAGATGACACCAAGCTGGCAAGAATAGCCAACCCTCCAGAAGACAGGCTTAGGATACAGGAGGACCTGGATAGGCTTGAACCCTGGGCGCTATCTAACAAAATGAAATTCAATGGTGATAAAAGCAAGGTTCTACATTTAGCAAGAAAAACCAAATGCACAGGTATAGTTTAGGAGATACTTTGCTCAATAGTAGCAACTGTGAGAGGGATCTCAGAGTCCTAGTGGACAATCCCTTAAATAGGAGCCAGCCGTGTGCTGCAGCTGCCAAAAAGTCCAACACAGTGCTAGGCTGCATGAACAGAGGGATAGAATCAAGACCACGTGGAGTGTTAATACCACTTTACAAGGCCTTGGTAAGGCCACACTTGGAATACTGCATCCAGGTGTGGTCACCACGATGTAATATGTATGGTTGGAGAAGATGACTAAGAAACAGATAGATTTTAAACCAGAACTGTTTTTGTTAGGAATAATAGGAGCTAACTATGAGAAGGAGAGCGGATATTTGATATTACATGTATTTTAGAACAGGGGATAACTTTTATGAATGGCTAGAAAAACGAATTAGAGAGAGAAAGGAAGGTGATAGGTAACTCTGAATATATATTAGTAAGAAGGATGTTATAGACTGATTAATTAATGCCGTTTATGATAATTAATCGTACTTACTATTGCTATTGTTATCCATTATTATATTCATTACGTTATCTAAATATATGTACCCAGACGATATCCTGTTTGCCAAATACTGAAAATGTTATCGGGGGATAACCCCAATCCTCTCCCCCCACCCCAACCCCACCCAAACCCTAACCCTGATCCCATTCTATCCCTAATCTTATAAAATCTAATAAAACTTTTTATGAAATAACTAACTAAATATAAACAAAACAAACAAAACGCAAGCTCTGTTACACCTAGGAACTTTTCCCATTTAAAGTCTTTTCTTTAAAATGAAATGAAAACCCAGAGTGCCTCTGTGAAGGACATGGGTGGTTTCAAAATTCGATAAATAAACATTAAACCGGGCCAGGTACGTTCAAGTGGGGAACTAGCCTTGAATCCTTCTGCAGCTGCAACAGACATAAGCCTGACCCTTCTTCCCTTTGCTAAGTTCCATGAAACTTTATCTGCTTATTCCCAGGGGGAAAGCAAGCAGTCTTGGGGAGATTCTTGTAATATAGGCGGAAGTCAGAGAAGTTGCTGACCTAAGCAATTCACACGTGGCTCTGGGTACGTGTACTGACAATAAACAAACAAACAAACAAAATGCAAGCTCTGTGATACTAGGAACGTTTCCCATTTAAAATCTTTTCTTTAAAATGAAACGAAAAAACAATTGGGAAAAATGAAAGGTGCCTTTTTTACTACTTTTCACTGTGCAAAATTTTTTTTTTACACAGGGTAGCCAGTGTCACCGTCAAAATAAGAAGAGATGAATGAGAAATATACAGCCAGCAGAATCCCAATGAGCTGCTCTTTCAGCTGCGTAAATGTTTATCTGGACCACTTATTAAGGGTGAGCGTCTCGGACCAATTTAATTTCGCTTCACCAAAACACAACTCCAAAGAGTAGGCAAGAAGGAAAATCAGAATCGGAGGTAATCTTTCCTGACCATATTAACCTGTGGTCCCTAGATCTGTGGCCGTGTGGCTCAGTCCAGACTTCTAAGTATTCGTTAGCAGTCCAATTTTGAACTCTACCATCTTCGCTCCGACTAATCTTCTTTGGACGTCCTGCATTAGCCATGACTTTGTAAGAAAACTAACTGAAATCAAAGTCTCATTTAAGATGTTATGGATTTTCTACAAAGTATTTGGTCTTCGTCAGCTAGAGGCAATCAGCGATGGGAGTAAAACAGTGGATTCTTGACTTAACAGTGGATTCTTGACCTACAAAAAACATCCAAGCTATATTCCAAAATTCTACAACTTAGCCATTCCAGGGAGACGTTGTTTCACCCAAATATCTTATCAAATGTTTTGTCCCCGACACAAGAGAAGAGAGCTTTAGCATTAGCCAGACTCCACTGTCATATCTTTAACTCTTCCACAGAAAACAAATTCAAGGACACACGTAGATAAGACTGCCCTCGTGGAGAATACAGTATATGCAGTTGAACGGTTATGTTCTTAGCATTCCTTGAAATAAACTGAAGATGTTTCACTAGCTGGATCAGAAACTGATGATAATTACTTAGCCCGATAATGTCCACAGGAAGAGAAGCAACCTCAAAAAAAAAAAAAAACACAAGAAGCTAACAAATGCATGTGGTTATTTCAGCCCATGTCCCTTGGAGGAAACTGAATTAGCAGCAGGCATCCTGTTGCCTCTTTCCTTTAACTTGGCATAAAAATGTAAGCACACCTCCTCTAACCCAAACATAACAAAACAGATGCTGTTCTTCCTTCCTTCCTTCCTACCAGACACTTAGAAATGAGCTCCAGAAGAAGAGAACGACAACATCCGGGCGGCAATGCGGAAGGTGACTTTGTTCCTATTAGCAAAGTCTAGAAATGGCTATTTCTATACTGAGGCGTCACTATGTGAGTTGTTTATTTACTGTACTTGTTTTGGGTTCTGCCCGAAGCCCTGTGAGTCACAGAATCATAGAATCCTAGGACTGGGAAGGGACCTTAGTGATCTTCTAATCCAGCCTTGGTGACCAAAGTCAATAGGGAAACCCCGCTGACTGAACAACCGTGTTCCTAATTTAAGAACTGCAGTGATTCCCTTCAGAAATGTTGCGAGGAAAATGGGACACCACTCAATGAACACGTTTCTCATGTAGCAACCTAAATTTGGGGCTCAATCCTTAATCTGCAAGGCCTGGATGAGGCGGTAGCCCGGAGAGACTCGTTTATAATTAGTGTGTAATATTTTTAATCTGACTGCTCTTTAGAAGGCCAGATCCTGAATTTGAAACTCAAGGACTTTGGCCACCTAATGAGAAGGAAGGACTCCCTGGAGAAGAGCCTGATGCTGGGAAAGATGGAGGGCAATAGAAGAAGGGGAGGACAGAGAATGAGGTGGCTGGATGGAGTCACTGAAGCAGGAGGCGTGTGCTTCAATGGACTCCAGAAGATGGTGGAGGACAGGAAGGCCTGGAGGAACATTGTCCATGGGGTTGCGATGGGTCGGACACTTCGCAACTAACAACAACAATATGTTAAGCAGAAATAGATTTGGTTTTTTTTACAATTCTGCATTTTTTTTAATCCAATACCCTGTTTTGCTTGGAGTCCTTTTCTTCTCTTCTGACACCTCTGAAGATTCAGTGTTGTAGATTTCCTGGGAAAAATAGATTCAGTGAGTGAACAAATAGAGAGCTAAGCAAATTTAAGGCATTCGCCCCGGTGTTTAGCTTATTGCATCTACCCATTATTTCCACCTCTTAAAAAGGCAGTTATAAAACAAGGCTTATGATATATCTTTCATTCGTAATGAGCAATCTAAGGAATAACTGACATTTGCATTTATGCTGATGTTTGTATTCTCTGCAAGGGAAACATCTAACCAAGTCTTCAAAGTTGATAGATTGGCAGATCGACCCTGTGAGGTGGCCTGGGTTGAGTGTGAGTGAGTGGCCCAAGGTCACCCAGCTGGCTTTCGTGCTCATGTAGGATTAGAACTCACCGTCTGCTGGTGATTGGCCCAAAGCCACCCAGCCAGTTTTCATGTCTAAGGCGGGACTTGACTCTTGCCTTCTAACCCCTAGGCCAAACATTGGTCTTCTCAGTGGGGGGTATAAGGTTCCTTCTCAACAGTCCACAGCTGGGATCTAACTAAGAGATCAACCTATACATACCTACACCTATTACCTGTACATGAAACTATACTATATATCTATCTACATTTGCCCTTGGAAGGATAACAGCCTAGGCCTTGGGTCCAACATTGACATCCAGAGTCCCTCAGTCAGGAAGATGGGAAGTTTTAAAATGTGATAGATAGATAGATAGATAGATAGATAGATAGATAGATAGATAGATAGATAGATAGATAGATAGATAGATAGATAGATAGATAGATAGATAGATAGATAGGTAGGTAGGTAGGTAGGTAGGTAGGTAGGTAGGTAGGTAGGTAGGTAGGTAGGTAGGTAGGTAGGTAGATATAGACACACAGATGATACATAGAGATAAGAGATGACATAGAGGACAGATGAGAGAGAGAGAGAGAGAGAGGTAGGGAAAGGAAGGGAGGGAGGAATGAAGAGAGAGAGAGAGAGAGAGAGAGAGAGAGAGAGAGAGAGAGAAAGAAGAAAGAAAGAAAGAAAGAAAGAAAGAAAGAAAGAAAGAAAGAAAGAAAGAAAGAAAAGAGAAGAAGAAGAAGAAGAAAGAGGGAGGGAGGGAGGGATGAGGAGGAAGAAAGGAAAGAATAGGAAGGAAAGAATAGGAAGGAAGGAAGGAATAGGAAGGAAGGAAAGAATAGGAAGGGAGGGAGGGAGGGAGGAATGAAGAAAGAAAGAGAGAGAGAGAGAGAGAGAGAGAGAGAGAGAGAGAGAGAGAGAGAGAGAGAGAGAGAGAGAGAAAGAAAGAAGGAAGGAAGGAAGGAAGGAAGGAAGGAAGGAAGGAAGGAAGGAAGGAAGGAAGGAAGGAAAGAAAGAGGAGGAGGGAAGGAAAGAATTGGAAGGAAGGAAAGAATAGGAAGGAAGGAAGGAAGGAAGGAAGGAAGGAAGGAAGGAAGGAAGGAAGGAAGGAAGGAAGGGAAGGGAAAGGAAGGGAGAAGGGAAGGGGAAAGTATTGTTTGATTTGGGCTCTCATTAATTATTGCCATACAGCTCCCAACCCACTTCCTTAAGAAGAAAGGCAGAAAGAAAGAAAGAAAAGAAAGAAAGAAAGAAAGAAAGAAAGAAAAGAAAAGAAAGAAAGAAAGAAAGAAAAGAAAGAAAGAAAGAAAGAAAGAAAGAAAGAAAGAAAGAAAGAAAGAAAGAAAGAAAGAAAGACAGACAGACAGACAGACAGACATGGCTGGGATGATTCAAGAGTAGTGGCCCCTGTCGCTCGAGGCTGTCAGCAGTCTGAAATGATCGATTCTCTTCCTGCAACTCCGTTGCTTCACCTGTGCACATCCTTGCACCTCAAGAGAGCCCACTTCACTCGGCGTAAAAGCTTCCTCTCACAACAGGGCACCTTCAGCCTTCTGAAGGGTCCCCTGCCAGATTATTTAAATATCCTCTTATCTCCCTCTCTCTCCTTCGAGATCTCAGCATCTGCCTTCAGACCAAGATGAGGCGTTCTGGAGCAGGAGGGGAACTCCTATCCATTACATTTGATGTCAACTCGTGACAACAGGCCGCCTGCCCACAGAGCCAACGTTCAGTGGGCGCGTGGCCCACCAAAGGAGGAAAACAGAGAAGGGGGAACCTTTCTCCATAAAGGTTTCACTTCACTGAAACCCACAGGGCAATTTCCCTTATTCCTGATCTGTCAGCAGGCTGTTACTAGATCACCCTGTGCAACTGCAAGCTCACGGTGACCGAGAAGCCACGTTGACCCAGGGGGAAGGCGGTGGAGAACCACAACATGCAAGGAGGTCACACCGGGGTCAGGCTAAGTTAGGAAGGGTTACGTGGCCTCCAACTCCCAAGGTCTCTATTCTTAGTGTCCTTCTCATCAGTTACAACACTCACGTCAGCCGGGAAACCTATCGGACGCTGTAAGTCGTGACAAACAACAGGAACTCAGCTTGTGACAAAATTTGCCTTTTCTTTACACTGAGCGTGAACCAATTAGCTGGCTTAGTCATCACCCAGTGGGGAACGTTGCACATATATCTGGGTTTTGCAACTATCCCTTTTATGATCCAGTCACTGCCACTGTTTAGAAACTCAACTCGATTGATCAGGAAGGAGGGATTAGCAGACTCCTGCAGCGCAGGAGATAGGCAGGCTGGATTACCTTTTAGATCCACTGGAAAGTGTACATTGTAGAAGAAACTTCTGGGGAGTCTCTCTCTCTCTCTCTCTCTCTCTCTCTCTCTCTCTCTCTCTCTCTCTCTCTCTCTCTCTCTCTCTCTCTCTCTCTCTCTCTCCTCTCCTCTCCCTTTTTTTTTTCTTCTCCCCCCTCCCCCCTCTCTCTCGCTCTCACTCTCCCTTACATTCAACCATTTTCCATTATTGGAATACAACTGCAGACTTCTGGATAGTAAACAACTCACCATCTCTTCATGAGGATTCGTAAGGAAGGTCTCGCCATAAGGAGGAGCCCCGGAGAATATTTGAATGTAATCCTATGCATATTTTTCTGGAGTAAGCGCCTTTCATTAAGGCACCAGTAAATAATTCCATTCATATATATATATGGCTACATGCTACTCAGCTGGGTGTTGTTGGGGCCTGTGACGCATGGGGGCATGCCTTCCCTGGACTTTACACAAAACAGGGCACAGCCCTGGAAAATTAATTCTGATTTTTCCCAAGCCTCTTTTGAAAAATGGATAGGCGTTTTCAGAGGGGGGAGGGTGCCATTTAACTGCCTTTTAAAGGAACAAACACATTCAGCGGGGCAAATTTTAATTTTAACGCCCAGGCAGGTTGTTAAAAGGCAAAGAATGGCCTTTAATATGGCCCAAATATATTTATTTGGACCTTAAGGGATGGGTGGGGTGGCGGAAAAATCCTTCTTCTCATGAACTGATGATGATTCTCTATTGAAATCGCCTCTTTTATCCAAGCTCATTTTTTCCATAAGATAAATTTTGTCTTGTTCCAGCCAGTTTAATTCCCTCCTCTAATTTCCAAACTGTTTCGTTAACGGGATCCTCCAGACTTTCCAAAAGAGCCTCACAAAATTACCTGCCGTTTGTGTCTTGCACTAGGTTTTCCTTCGGTCTTCTGTCTACGCAAACAAACGGCTTCACATGCACAGTGTTCCTGTCTACGTCAACATTAGGGCAGACCGCTCTGCATGTACACTATGTTGTGTCTAAAGCTGCCTACAGGTGGAGAGGACTGGTGTCTTGTCTTGTCCTGGTTTCGACACTCCAGGCAGTCCTTGGCCTATGGCCACAACTGAATCCCAAATTTCTGTCAGTAAGCAAGACATTTGTTAAGTAGGTTTTGCCCATTGAGGGCCCAGATTGATGGGGGGCAAAGGTTTGACTCTGTAACCCGCTTAGAGAGGGCTGCAAAGCATTTTGAAGCGGTATATAAGTCTAAGTGCTGTGGCAATTGCCCTTCCTTCCTTCCTTCCTTCCTTCTTCTCCCCTCCATTCCCCTCCTTCCTTCCTTCCCTTCTTCTACCTTCCTACTTCTCCCTCCATTCCCCTTCTTTCTTCCTTCCTTCCCTTCTTCCTTCCTTCTTCTCCCTCCATTCCCCTTTCTTCCTTCCTCTCCCTTCTTCCTTCCTTCTTCTCCTCCATTCCTTCTTCCTTCCTTCCTTCTTCTCCCTCCATTCCCCTTCTTTCTTTCTTCCTTCTTTCTTTCTTTCTTCCTTCCTTCATTCCTTCCTTCCTTCCCTTCTTCTACCTTCCTTCTCTCTCCATTCCCTTCCTTCCTTCCCTCTTCTCCTTCCATTCCCCTTCTTTCTTCCTTCCTTCCCTTCCTTCCTTCCTCTCCCTCCATTCCCCTTTCTTCTTTCCTTCCTGCCTTCCTTCCCTTCTTCTTTGCTTCTTCTCCCTCCATTCCCTTCTTCCTTCCTTCCTTCCTTCCTTCCTTCCTTCCTTCCTTCCCTTCTTCTACCTTCCTTCTTCTCTCTCCATTCCCTTCCTTCCTTCCCTCTTCTCCCTCCATTCCCCTTCTTCCTTCCTTCCTTCCCTTCTTCCTTCCTCTCCCTCCATTCCCCTTTCTTCTTTCCTTCCTTCCTTCCTTCCTCTCCCTCCATTCCCCTTTCTTCTTTCCTTCCTTCCCTTCTTCTTTCCTTCTTCTCCCTCCATTCCCCTCCTTCCTTCCTTCCTTCCCTCCTTCCTTCCTTCCTTCCTTCCTTCCTTCCTTCCTTCCGGGGAGTTTCTCTCTCTCTCTCTCTCTCTCTCCTCTCTCTCTCTCTCTCTCTCTCTCTCTCCTCTCTCTCTCTCTCTCTCTCTCTCTCTCTCTCCTCTCTCTCCTCTCTCTCTCTCTCTCTTTTCCCTCTCTCCCCTCTCTCTCGCTCTCGCTCTCACTCTCCCTTACATTCAACCATTTTCCATTATTGGAATACAACTGCAGACTTCTGGATAGTAAACAACTCACCATCTCTTCATGAGGATTCATAAGGAAGGTCTCGCCATAAGGAGAAAATGGGAGGTGGTTTTTCTTCAACTAGTTCTCCTGGGAAAATAAAACAGACAGATGTGCTCAGGGCATCAGCCCTTTTCTCTGACACCTGGTCCTTTGTGACTAAATATCAGTTCTGACCCTGCAGAAAAAATCCTGGCTTGCATTTGCCCTAGTGGGCCAACTGCGTTCAATTTCTGGCATTCGTTCACCTCAGTAACTCTATCTGGGACTTTGTGGATCCTATTGTGTCTGAACACCAAAGGAATAAATAAACTACTGCACTGCTTCAAATGCAGTTAAAAACATAAGAACACAGGATAACGGAGTTGGAAAGGACCTTGGTGGTCTTCTAGTCCAACCCCCTGCTTAAGCAGGAGACCATCTACCTTTTCAGATAAACGGCTGTCCAGTTTCTTCTTGAAAGCCTCCAGTGAACAACTTCTGGTGGCAAGCTGTTCCACTGGTTAATTGTTCTCTCTGCTAGGAAATTTCTCCTTAGTTCTAGGTTGCTTCTCCTCCTTGATTAGTTTCCATCCATTGTTTCTTGTCCTGCCTTCAGGTGCTTTGGAGAATAGCTTGACTTCCTCCTTTTTGGGGGCAGCCCCTGAAATATTGGAACACTGCTATCATGTCCCCCCTCGTCCTTCTCTTCATTAAACTAGACATACCCAATTCCTGGTTCTTCGTAGGTTTTAGCCTCCAGCCCCCTAATCATTTTTTATTTTTATTTTTTTGCTCTTCTCTGCACTCTTTCCAGAACAGTGCTCCATCCAAACATAGGATTTTGCAAGTCCTAAAGTCAGCACATTCCAGGAACAAGTAATTGCATTTGTTAATTTGGCTTTCAAACAAGGTTTAAGTATTTGGGGATGACCGTATTCCCAAATATCTGGAAAAGAGAAATGGATTTCCTACGCCTTTCCTAACCTTAATGTTGACAAGATAAATCGATGACACCCATTGCTCAGTAGATTATAGATCTGATATTACTTGCAACACCTAAATGATTTGCTTATGAACACAAGAGTATTTGTGGATGATCCCAGCGAAATGTGAATAATCCTTTATTGAAACTGCCACAGAGACCTTCTACGCATATCATGCATGCTGTTGTTTTAATTCTGTTCTCTTTTTCCGCCCTTTTTTAATCTTTTCCTTCCCTTCTGTTTGACGAACTAAAGGCAAAAAAATAATAATAATAAAATCCACGCCTCCGTGTTTGAAGTTGCAAGCGAGACCAAAGCGATGTCTCTGAATTGCAGACAAGCAACATGTCAGATTTCAGATCGGCGGGCAAAGCTGTCGAAACTTGCCCTTCGCTTCTTAATAAGTTGAGCTAAAAACCCAGCAAGCATCTATTTAATCAGATCAGATCCGTCTTCCAACAGCAAGGGCTGCATTCACGTTACTGCCTGGGTTTGCAATGCAAAAATAATAATAATAATAATAACTCTTATAAGTAATCCCATTTGCAGAGGCAAAGATGCCCTGAAACAGGAAGGTCAGTTTTTGCCCAGGCTCACCTCTTCCCCACAAAACACAATGCTAATAAGAACAATGGGCCCAATCCAACAAAACGAAATTTAATGTGGAGAAAAGCAAGGCTTTACACTTAGGCAGGTAAAAAAAAAACAAGAAAACCAAAAGGTACAGGGTTGTATAAACCCAGGCATAGAATCAAAACCACGTGAAGTGTTAGTCCCGTTTTATAAAGAGCCTGAGTAAGGCCACCCCTGGAATACTTAAGAACATAAGAACATAAGAAGAGCCATGCTGAATCAAGGCCGAAGCCCATCGAGTCCAGCATTCTGTGTCACACAGTGGCCCACCAATTGTACATCGGGATCTTGAGCAGAAAGAGAAGGCAAAACCCTCCCTTTCCCTTGACCCCCAACAAATGGTACTCAAGGGAGTCCTGCCTGCCTCAACCAACATAGAGGCGGCACATGGACCTCC
>JARGCV010000676.1:0-157500 GCA_034064705.1 Bothrops alternatus
TCTCTCTCTATTTCCTCCTCCTCCGTTGTTGTTTGTGTAAATGCAGGGGGGGGGGCCCGGAAAAGGTCTTAATTTAGCTAGCAGGTCCTGCAGACGGGCAGTCAATGCGTTGCAGAGGTTAATCGCTTTCCCATCCCTACGTCGGGAGGACAGCCGTGTCTCTGATTTATCGCCCCGTATCATTGAAATAACGAGGCTGGGGTCCTTCAAATCACCAACTTGGGGGAGGAGGGGGGGTCTTCGTTGTAACATTTAAGCCTCCTGCCAAAAAATAAAAAATAAAACAAAAATAAAACAAAAAATTGCTGATCCTTACTCTTAAAAAATATATATATATAGGAAGGGAAGGAAGGAAGGAAGGAAGGAAGGAAGGAAGGAAGGAAGGAAGGAAGGAAAGAAGGAAGGAAGGAAGGGAAGGAAGGAAGGAAGGAAGGGAAGGAAGGAAGGAAGGAAGGAAGGAAGGAAGGAAGGAAGGAAGGAAGGAAGGAAGGAAGGAAGGAAAGTGACTCGGATTAGAGAGCGATGCTGGCCAAGGCGAAATGTGCCGTCTGGGAAATGGAATTCATGCCCTCCACAACTCCTAAACAGCAACCTCCAAAAAAAGGGTTCAGTTGCACAGTGGCTTAAGGGCTCTGGATTCCGAGGGATTTAGCCAGCGATTAATCTGGGATTTTCCCCTCCCCTGAGCAAACGCGATGGTTGGCCTGGGGGCTCTTTCCGACTTGATCTATTTTCTCGAAATACACGAGAGTCGTGGCTCCGGGGTCACTTTCCTGAACGGCTGAAAACGTCGGCCTGTTTGGCGTTGCGTTAACCCACAAAAAGTCACCCGTGAACCCAGGCTGGGAAAATCCTGCCATTAGGGGGGGACGCTTGTCTGCCGGGACAGCCAAAGGATCTTGAATGCTGCAGGAGAAGGTCGACCTTCAGCCAAAATTCAGTTCAAGAGCTTCCTTCCTTCCTTCCTTCCTCCCTCCCTCCCTCCCTTCCTTCCTTCCTTCCTTCCTTCTTTCCTTCCTTCTATTCCTTCCTTCTTTCCTTCCTTCCTTCCCTTCCTTCCCTCTTTCCTTCCTTCCTTCTTTCCTTTCTTCCTTCCTCCCTTCCTTCCTTCCTTCTTTCCTTCCTTCCTTCCCTTCCTTCCTTCCTTCTTTCCTTCCTTCTTTCCTTCCTTCCCTTCCTTCCTTCTTTCCTTCCTTCTTTCCTGCCTTCCTTCCTTCTCCCACTTTTCCTTCCCTCCTTCCCTCCTTCCTTCCTCCTTCTCCTTCTCCCTCTTTTTTCCTTTTCTCTCCTTCCTTCCTTCCTTCCTACCGTCCTTCTCCCACTTTTCCTTCCCTCCTTCCTTCCTTCTTTCTTTCTTCCCTTCCTTCCCTTCCTTCCTTCCTTCCTTCCTTCCTTCTGTCTCCCATTTTTCCTTCCCTCCCTCCCTCCTTCCTTCCTTCCTTCCTTCTCCCATTCTTCCTTCCTTTCCTCCTTCTCTGCCTCCCTCTTTTCTCCTTCCTTCCTTCTCCTACTTTTCCTTGCTTCCTCCCTCCTTCTCCTTCTCCCTCTTTTTTCCTTCCTTCTCTCTCCTTCCTTCCTTCCTTCCTTCCTTCTCTCTCCTTCCTTCCTTCCTTCCTTCTTCCCTCCCTCCCTTCCAAAGGACAGATTGCTCTTTCTCTCTTTCCTGATGCCACAGGGCTTTATTTCTGGCTCAAGAACTGATGGCCAAGTAGATTTGGAGCCCTCAGAGCCTCACCTGCTGCTTTATTGTCAGGCAAGCCTTTTAAATGCCGGGCAGCTCAGATGCCCAACTCCTTAGAAAAGAGGCACAGTCTTGTGTGGAAAGGAAGCCTCCCTTTTCTAACGTGCCAGCTGTGGAACTGCACACCTGAAGTCCGGATTGTGGTT
Organism: Bothrops alternatus; assembly: GCA_034064705.1. Taxonomy (NCBI): domain Eukaryota; kingdom Metazoa; phylum Chordata; class Lepidosauria; order Squamata; family Viperidae; genus Bothrops; species Bothrops alternatus. The sequence continues at coordinate 1,888 of JARGCV010000676.1, forward strand.
CCTCCAAAGACAGCCCCCCCCCCAGGGATGCTCTTTAAAATGTCAGCAGCCACCAGCCCTATATTTCGCCTCTGGAAACCCACAGAAGACTTCCCTGGAGACGAGTCAGTCCTGCAGCCTGTGCCCAACTGAGTGGGTTTGCAGTTCATTGGTGCCACGTAAGCCCTGATCCTCTCCATGGCCACGAAATGGATTGACCGTTGAGGAAGAATCTGAGTTTCAGGTTTCTGACAAATCCCATTTGATCCTGGCCAATGGCTCCAGTATAAACTCTCTTCCAGGCAGGCTGGCTCCAGGGGCACCATTTACTCGGAGGTGGTTGAGACTCTTGTAAAGGGACAAGGCAGGATTTGGGGGGGGGGAAACCCGCATCCCCTGCTGGGGACCCAGCAGTACCCTCAGTGCTCACCTGCTGTGTCGCTCTCCGGCGTGCGAGTGGATTTTTGCTTTTGGGAGGCAGGAAATTCCAGGCTTCAGGATCCGCCGTTAGGAGAACAGGCCCAGCATCCTTCCAGATGGGATGGGATATCCTTCTCCCAGCCAAGCTGTCCAAAGGCTGTTGGAATTCTGGGAACTGCCATCCCCAAACATCTGGAGAACCTCAGCAGCAGGAAATGAGCAGCTTCTGTTAGGGCTGGCTGGACCAAAAAAAAAGAGAGAGAGAGAGAGAGAGAGAGAAGAAGCTTGCAGATGGATCTGTCCAGGAGTTTTTTTCCCCTCCCACCCACCAGATTGATATTCGCTCCTGTGCCTCCCGTATCCCTGGCCTGGACCGGATCCAGGGGAGGTAATCCCTCCTGGATAAAATGCAAGGGAATGAGTCTTAACGAGACGCAGGGTGGCTGTGGGGGGAACACGCTTTGTAAAGGCTTTTGCTCAGAATTGATTTTTTATTATCCTTTCTAGGAAAGATCTATAGGCTGGAAGGTGGAAGAGATCGAATTAGCCCTCCCATTTAGGCACTCTAAACAGTGAAACCTGAGGTTATTCAATGAAGATGATTAGCAGGGAGAATCAAAACGGATTTCAAAATTCACCGCTGCAGAAGGGCAGGGTTCCTTGCGGCCTTTACGAAGCCCCCAGGGGATGGTAAGGTGTGATGTTCAACACACCTGGGCAAGAAACAAGGCCTCTGGGGGCCATAAATGCAGGGAATAGGGGAGGGAGAGATCAACCTCCAGAACTGTCCCTGCACGTCATTTCACAGGAGACTGGACTTGGTTCAGTGTTGCGGAGGAAACGGCTTCTATCAATTCTTCTTGACCTTGCGCTTGGCAATGGGACTTCCACTCCAGAATTCCCCAGCCAGTCTGCTTGAAGAGAGTACTAGCACTCAGACATATATACACTTGACAGGGCTTTACAGCCCTCTCTAAGAGGTTTTAAAGAGTCAGCCTATTGCCCCCAAGGATATGGGTCCTCGTGGGTGGGCTACCACTCCCAGAATTCCCCAGCCAGCCTGCTTTAAGAGGGGTGGGCTTCCACTCCCAGAATTTGCCAGCCAGAATGACTTAAGAGGGGTAGACCTCCACTCCCAGAATCCCCCAGCCAGCCTGCTTTAAGAGGTGGTGGGATTCCACTCCAGAATCCCCCTGCATGCTGAACTCCACACATGTTAAATTGCCAAGGTTAGAAACTACAGGCTTATATGATGCAGAATTATTTTGTGTCTGTGTAGAGAGTGAGAGAGAGAGAATGAAGAGAGTGAGAGAGAGAGAGAGAGAGATGGAGAGTGAGAGAGGATAGATAGAGAGAGAGAGAGAGAGAACAGGGAGAAATAAAAAGAGAAAGAAGGAAAGAGTCAAAATCTATTCTCAAAAGTTGCCTGAGGGCAGCACAAGAAGCACAGATACAAACTCATCAAGGAGAGAAGCAACCTAGAACTAGGAGAAACTTCCCTGAACGTGAGAACAATTAACCGGCGGAACAACCTGCCTCCAGAAGTGGTGAATGCTCCAACACTGGAAGTTTTTAAGAAGAGACTGGGCAGCCATTTGTCCGAAAGGGTATATAGGGTTTCCTGCCTGAGCAGGGGGTTGGAATGACTAGAATGACCTCCAAGGTCCCTTCCAACTTTTATTATTATTATTAATATTATTATATGAGAGCAAAACAATTGAGAAAGAGAGAGGTGAGGGAGAGAGAGAGAGAGAGAGTGAGAGAGAGAGAGAGAGAAAGGGAGAGAGAAAGGGAGTAGAAGAGAGAGAGAAAGGAGAGAAAGGGAAGAAAGAGAGAGAGAGCTCCTGAGCATAAAGGCGACTGTTCCTTGGATTTCTCATTTGCAAAGCCATGGCTCTTCAGCTGCACAACACAAGGCTCCTTTCGGCTTTCGCGGCTCAAGGATGATCTGGCCAGCTGCCTCCCCCCACGTCCCCCCCTCAAATCCTCTAGCCAGATGGCTTCGCAGCTGTGCATCTTTTGGACAAGTCAGCCGTGCCAAGCCTGGGGATGAGGGACCCAGCCCGCTGGTGCCTGCTTATTTCCTAAATGAGGTGACCCACATGGAGACCCTCCCCTAGGCAGGTCTCTTCTCTGGCCTATGCACTGGGGCAGGCTGTGTGTTGTGTGGTGCGTCTGTGCCTGGGTGTCTGTGCCTGTGTGTGTCTTTGTGTTTGTGTCTAAGTAAGGAAAGCAAGCAAGAGTCTGGCTAGAAAGGAGCTAAGCAAAGGACTGCGAATCAGAGATCCAGATGTTCTTTGCCACAACCAGGTTGGAAAAGTCTTTAAAAAACCTGTTTCTCTCTCTTCCCTCCCCCCCCCCGTTTTGGGTTAGGGAGGGGGGAATGTTTCTTTACATACACCTGACATGTTCACTGGAGCGTTTTGTCTCTCACAGAGGCTTCCGCCTTGACTCTGCTGCATTTTTTGGTTCCAGCCTGGTTTTCAATATTGCATCCTTAGGGCAGGGGTCTTCCAACTTGGCCCTTTGATGACTTGTGACTTCAACTCCCAGAATTCCTCAGCCAGGAGGCTTTAAGACAGGGGTCTCCAACTGGGCCTTTGATGACCTGTGAACTTCAACTCCCAGAATTCCTCAGGAAAGCTGGCTGAGAATTCTGGGAGCTGAAGTCCACAAGTCATAATAGGCCAAGTTGGAAGACCCCTGCCTTAGGGAATCAGGTGCTCTTTTAAATTAGTATGGATAGATACAGGGTGGAGGAATGGAGGTAGGGATGGATGGATGGAGTATTTATGGAGAGATAAAGAGTTAAGGATGGATGGATGAGAAATAAGAGTAGAGAGAGATTGGATAGATGGATGGACGATGGATGGAGATGGTGATGAGGATGGAAGGAGGGATAGGATTTATGGGGAGTTAAAGAGGTAAGATGGATGGATGGAGAAATAAGAGAGATAGAGATATTGGATAGTGATGGACTGAATGGATGGAGATTGGATGGATGTGGATGGATGGATTATGGAGAGATAAAGATGTAAAATGGATGGATGGAGAAATAAAGAGATAGAGAGATTGGATAGATGGATGATGAATGGATGGAGATTAGATGATGGATGGAAGGAGGGATGGATTTATGGGAGTTAAAGAGGTAAGATGGATGGATGGAGAAATAAAGAGAGATTGGATAGATGGATGGATTTATGGAGAGATAAAGAGATTGGATGGATGGATGGATGGATGGATGGATGGATGGAGAGATAAAGAGATAGTAAAGGATGGATGGATAGATGAATGATAGATAGGAGGAAGAGAGACACAGAGAGAATCCCTTGATGAGTTAAAACACCTTGGATGAGATGGAATAATATACACCCTTAATTAACATACTGTGGAACTACAATACCCCAGTACCACAAAGCACATCTTGAGGACCAACTGGAATCTAGGCAGAATCAGCCCCTAAGGCAGAAGTTCCTTGTTCAATCCGTGGCCCTGGGTGCAAAAATCCATTCTCTGCCTGAGTCCCTGGACTGGGCAAGGCTATGGTTTAAGCAAACTGTGCTAGCTCTCCAGATGTTTTATTGGTTTGTTGGTTGGTTCAGTTCCTGTATCTGCCCATCATGGCTGAGGGACTCTGGGTGGAAATTTCAAAGTGTCTAGGCTGGATCTCTGAACTGGCAACCCAAGGCTAACGGAAGTAAGAAAACAATAACAATCTCTTGGGTTTCCTCTGTTGAGGAAAAGTCTTCATCGGGGTTCAGTCCAAGCTGGGAATAAACAACATGGCGACTGCTTTGGAAAGAAGGTTACAGTTTATTGAAGAGGAGAGCCAGATAGAAAGAAAAGAGAGAGAGAGCACGTGTAGGGAATGGTTTTTTATACCCTCTGGAGCCTTTTGTTTGGAGTTATTCCTGTGGCATGAACTTTGACCTGAGTCTGAGTGTGGCACACTTTCTGGTATTCTGATGGTGGTGGGTTAATCCTATTATGTCCCAAGGGTCATATCCTGCTTCCCTGGGACTGTGGCTGATAACTCTTAGATTTTTGGTGTTGATTCTAGGGATCTTTCTTCCTAATTCCAGTTTCCTGATTCCAGTCTTTCTGACAAGATTATCTGCATTTCTGGAGACTTGGTTTCTGCTTGGGACAGAGAGACTTGGGGGTGGAGTGGGTTTCTGCTTTTAAAATGCTTTAGGGAACTATATTTTGCATTTTTAATATTTCCTTCTCTGGGGGGCTGACTTCCCACACCTACTTGAGCAGGGGGTTGGACTAGGCGACCTCCGGGGTCCCTTTCAACTCTGTTACTCTGCTACTCTGCTACTCTGTTTGTTTGTTTGTTTGTTTGTTTGTTTGTTTGTTTGTTTGTTTATTTATTTTGACTTATATGCCGCCCTTCTCCCCAGACTCAGGGCGGCTCACAGCAAAAATACAAGTACAAAAATATAAATCAATTAAAATAGTAATATACAATATAAAAACTATATAACTATTACCACTCATACAACATACAGTCCCAATCAAAGGCCCAGGGGCAGAGCGCAGCTCACACGCCCCAAGCCTGTCTGCATAAATGTGTTTTTAAGAGTTTTCGGAAAGCTAGGAGGGAGGAAGCAGTACGAACCTCTGAGGGAAGGTGGTTACAGAGGGCTGGGGCAGCAACAGAGAAGGCCCTAACCCTAGGTCCCGCCAGACGGCATTGTTTAACGGACGGGACCCGTAGGAGGCCAACCCTGTGTGCCCTAACCGGGCGCTGGGATTCATGAGGCAGGAGACGGTCCCGCAAGTATCCTGGCCCATTGCCATATAGGGCTTTATAGGTCATAACCAACACCTTGAATTGTGTTCGGAGACCAATTGGCAGCCAGTGCAGCTCACGGAGGGCTGGAGTGATATGAGCATGTCTTGGGAGACCCAAGACGGCTCGCGCGCGCAGCCGCATTCTGGACTACCTGCAGTCTCCGGACATTCTTCAAAGGTTTCCCCATGTAGAGAGCATTACAGTAGTCGAATCTCGAAGTGACGAGGGCATGGGTGACTGTGAGGAGTGACTCCCGGTCCAGATAGGGCCGCAACTGGCGCACCAGGCGAACCTGGGCGAATGCCCCCCTCGCCACAGCCGAAAGATGGTATTCTAAACTTAGCTGTGGATCGAGGAGGACACCCAAGTTGCAAACCCTCTCCGACGGGTTACTCTATTACTCTGTTACTCTGTTGCTCTATTACTCTGTTATTCTGTTACTCTTGTTCTGTTACTCTATTACTCTGTTATTCAGTTATTCTGTTACTTTGTTATTCTGTTACTCTGTTATTCTGTTATCTAGATGTAGCTCCAAGGGTGAAATCTGCAGGAAAGGAAAGTGAGGGCAGGACCAGAGCATCCCCTTTAAAAAAAAAAAAGGAGATTCACTCTTTCTGGACAAAAAGGGCTGTTAAGCTCTGGAACCGTCTGCCGAGATGGACAGGGATCTCCCCCTTGCTGGAGTTTCTCAAATGGGCAACTGCAGTTAGGGATGGCTGGCCAGGTTCCGGTGCTGAGTAAGGACCAGCTAGATGACCTCAAGAGTTCGTGCTAGGCACGGCAATAAGCTGCCCAGGATCCTTGGGGGTAGGAAGGGCGCACTTATGAATGAATGAATAAAGGACTCCATCGATCCATCAATCCATCAATCTGTTTTGCAGGAATTCAGTCACTCGCTAACAACACTGCCCGACGGTGATGGGCAGTTAAGAAGCACGAAATATAAATATACAGAAGTAGATCGATGGATTGACGGATTGACGGATTGATTGATTCACTCATGTCAAGCCTGCGAAGCTCTTGTTTACTTACACATTTTATTTATTTTTAACGCCGCCGTACGATGAGTCAAGCCGAGGAATAAGATAGATAAATAAATAAATCTTCACAGACTGCAGACGCACCAATGGAGTAAACGAACGAACGAACGAACGGCTCCTTCATCCATCCATAGAAATTTGATAAAATAAATAAAAAATAAATAAAATAAATCCAGCCATCCATCCACCCATCCACCCGTCAATCTCTCCTGTAGGAATTCAGTCCCCAGCCAATAGCCAGGGCTTGGCAAGATTTTGGCATGAGTGCCTACTATATGAATGGCTATACTGCAGGCAAAAAAATAAAATAAAAATAAATGTGTTTTATTATCGACCCCATCGTTATTAAATTTATACGCTGCCCATCTCACTGCCCAAAGCGACTGCTTGCCGGTGGCTTGCTGTCCGGTTAAAAGCAGAAACATTTAAAAAGGAAAAATAAAATTAAAATGAACAGGGACGAGATTACAAAGGGATTCTGCGTGCGTGCAATGCAGAGTATCTGCTTTCCTGCAGAACAAATGCAGGGTTATTCTGCAAGCTGCAATGGCTGGGCTGCCAAGAGATAGAGAAAAGGCGTGTTTTTTGGGAGGGGGGGGTTTGCAATCTTGCCGTTGCCTAGATTTTTTTTTCCCAGAGTGGCTGTCACAGGGAGCCATTTGTGCAAGGCGAGGGGTGGTGGTGGGGGAAACAGGAGTGGGTGGGCCTCCCCTGCCTTTACTGTTCTTACGTTATCCAAAGGAGAGCCAGATTCATCCGGGGTGCAATTGTAAGCGTCACCTGCTTGTCACCATGGATTAAGCCACCTCTGCCTGTTTAGTCATGGCTTGTGACAGCCCAGAGGGTAACCCTGGGTGACGGTGAAAGAGGGAGCGGGATCCGAGAGGATGGAGACCATGAGAGATCCAGCCGGGTTGGGGGCTGCTTCCTGAGAGTCCCTGGGATTCTGCAGTTGGAAGGAAGGAGAGTCCCTGGGATTCTGCAGTTGGAAGGAAGGCCGAGAGTCTCCGGACGGTTGGCCCAAGGGCCAAAGGTGATGTCCGGCTGCAGAAAGTCGGCGAGGATGCAGCCCAGCTGGAGTTCCCATCCTGGAGGAAGTTTGGAGAGCCGGGAAGGGAGGAGGGAGGGGGCACAAGGGAAAGAAAGAGCCCGCCTCTCCGGAAAATCTGTATTTTTATCCTAGGACAGGTCATGCAAGAGGGCAATTCCTGTCCTTGTGGCATTTGGACGGGTGATTTCCTCTCTCTCCCTGACAGCATGAAGTCTTGCTCTCCTTCCTTCCTTCCTTTTTTTCTTTCTTTCCTTCTGTTCTTCCTTCCTTGTTTCTCCTGTTCCATCTTCCCTTCCTCCCTGCATCTCTCAATCCTTCCTTCCTTCCTTCCTCCCTCCCTCCCTTCTTCCTTCCTTCCTTCCCTTCCCCCTTTCTCATCTTCCTTCCTTCCCTTCCTTCCTTCCCTCCTTCCTTCCTAACACCCTTCTTAGTTACTTCCCTCCTTCCCTCCCTCCTTTTCTCCTCCCTCCCTCTCTATTTATTTACTTCCTATCTTCTTTTTTCCTTTCTCATTTTTCTTCTTTCCCTTCCTTCCTTCCTTCCCTTCTTTCTAATCTTCCTTCCTTCTTCCCCTCTTTCCTTCTTCTTCCTTCCTTCCCTTCCTCCTTTCTCATCTTCTTCCCTCCCTCCCTCCTTCCCTTCCTTTCTCATCTTCCTCCCTCCCTTCTTCCCCTTTCTTTCCTTCTTCCTTCCTTCTTCCCTCCCTCCCTCTTTCTTTCCTTCCTCCTTCCTTCCCTCCTTTTTTCCTTCCCTTCCTCCTTTCTCATCTTCCTTCCCTTCCTCCCTTCCTCTAACCCTCCCTCTCTTCCTCCCTCCCTCCCTTTCCTCCCTTCCTCCCTTCCTCCCTTCCTTCCCTCCTTTCTTCCCTTCCTCCTTTCTCATCTTCCTTCCCTTCCTTCCTTCCTTCCTTCCTTCCTTCCTTCCTTCCTTCCTTCCTTCCTTCCCTTCCTTCCTTCCGTCCTTCCTCCCTCCCTCCCTCTTTCTTTCTTTCCTTCCTTCCTTCCCTTCCTCCTTTCTCATCTCCCTCCCTCCCTCCCTCCCTCCTCTCTGGCGGGGGAATTGTGAGTGTTGAGGTCCACACATCTGCTCCAACGCCAGGCGAGGCGAGAGTCCCTCCATCAGGCGCAGCCAGCTGGATCGTCTCATTCCAGACTTTCCCTTGATTCCTGGTCCAATCATCAGTCTTGGGGGGCCCATGGAAATGGGGAGCCTGCATAACGCTTCTCTCTGGGTGCAAGATTTTGAATGCAGCCTCCTGTGTCTTTCTTCACAGTTTCCCATCTTTCCAAGGATTTTTACTGGCTTGGTTTGAGTGGTCCACGCCCCCAGCTGAGCATAATAAACACTATAATGAGGTTAATAAATAAATAAATAAATAAATAAATAGAATAAAGAGGTCACCTTAAGACAGGGAATGGCTTGGGACTCGGTTGTGGCTGTGGAGCCCAGGCCTAGATTTCTGCCTTGGTGATCAAAATTCAGATGCTTGGCCACTGACTCACATTTACCAAAAAAAAAAAAAAGCCTTTGCTTTCATTGGTTATTTTTGCTTCTTTTTATTATGTTATTATTTCGTTTTTTATTATTGTGTTGTATTTTATGGCATGTTTATTATTGTATTTTTAAAAATTCCCACAGCATCTTTCTCCCTTAAGTGACTCTGTGCAGTTCACAACAACGAAATAAAACAATTAGGCTGGCCGGGGCCACCTGAGAGCAAGGCTGGCAGCATATATACATTTAATAAGTAAATGATAAGTAAATAAATTTAAGATTGTTAGGGTCAGTCAGAGGAAGATTTGGAAGATTCCGTAAAAATCTTAAAACTTACCTTTGCCGGCAGGCCTGGGGATGATTGTGGATTGAATGATGAATATGAGTGGGTGTTAGTTTGTTTTTTTAGATATTTTTGTTTGGACTTGTATTGAAATTTGATGTTTATATACATGTTGTTAGCCGCTCCGAGTCTCCGGAGAGGAGCGGCATACAAGCCCGAATAAAATAAAAATAAAATAAATAAAGGAAGCACCCAAAAGTCCGGAAGCAAATCATTTGGGGGCCAGGCAGCTCTCAATTTCCGTGTCCTTCACAAGTGTATCATTTCTTTATTTATTTTGCTTTTCTCAGCTCCTCGTGTTTGCAGATATGTCAAGCATGGCTGGCTGATCTAGATAAGGTTGGGATTCTTTCCTTTTTTTTTTTTTTTAAAGTACGTGTTAACCGTGAAATGCGTTTCGGTTCATCCTTCTCTGAGTGGTTTTCTTTGCAATTTTGCCTGGTGGACTCATTTCCTTAACATTTTCATAATACAATTTACTTTGGATGTTTTTTTCATGAATACATGGCTTCTGTGTATCGACTTCCCGGGCCTGCATTTTTCAAATCTTATTAATAAGCAAACGGGGTTGGGAAATGGGCGGATCCGTGAATTTTAAAGGATAGGGACTTTTTGATTCCGAAGTTAGGATGGTGGATTCTTCTTCCTAGCCTTGGATCAGCGTTTCTCAACTTCGACAGGTTTAAGGTGGACTTCAGCTCGCGGAATTCTCCAGCCAGCATAGCTGGCTAGAAAATTTTGGGAATTGAAATCCACCCACCTTAAAGCATGCCAGCTAGGGAATCCTGGGAGTTGAAGTCCGTTGGTCTTAAGGCATGCTGATTGGGTGATTTTGAGAGTTGAAGTCCATCAAAGCAGAGGAATCACCTTAAAGCATGCTGGTTGGAGAATTCTGGGAGTGGAAGCCCCCCCCACACCTTAAAGCAAGCCGACAGGGGAATTCTGGGAGTTTAAGACCACCTGTCTTAAAACATGATGGCTGGGCAATTCTGGGAGCTGAAATGCAGACATTGTAAAGTTGCTAAACTTGAATAACCCTGGCTTAATGCATTGTTTGAACCATGTGGTTTCTTTAATAAACCTGGCTTAAGCAAACCATGATTCAGCAGGAATAATGAACCTGTTCCATGAATGCAGAAAACTGCCTTTTTTTTACAGGACCAAGATTAAACTGTGAAAGGAGTTGCTTGCCCATTTCAGCCCTGGTCCTTCTCATCTGAATCACATCCCTGTCTTCTACTGAATCCATCTAGCCAGCCAGTACCACAGTGTTCACAGGACCCACCAAATCTCAGCCTTGAGATAATAATGATAATGATAATGGTGTGGTAGTGGTGGTGGTGATGATGATGATGATGATAATAATAATAATAATAATAATAATAATAATAATAATAATAATAATAATAATAATAATAATAATAATAATAATAATAATAATAAGAAGAAGAAGAAGAAGAAGAAGAAGAAGAAGAAGAAGAAGAAGAAGAAGAAGAAGAAGAAGAAGAAGAAGAAGAAGAAGAAGAAGAAGAAGAAGAAGAAGAAGAAGAAGAAGTGGCATGGAGATGGCAGAATAGACGAGAAAGAAAGAACTGGAGAAGATCACAAAATACAAAGACCTACAAATAGAAAGAGAAAGACTGTGGCAAAAGCAAGCAAGAGTAGTACCAATAGTCATAGGCACCTTGGGTGCAATCCCAAAACAACTGGAGCACAACTTGAACACCATCATCGGCATTGACAAATTCACCATCAGTCAATTGCAAAAGGCAGCCTGACTAGGAACTGCTTCCATCCTGCAACAAGATCTGTCATACCATCAAACATCCACATCTGCCTATCCCAGGTCCTTGGGAAGGACTCGATAGGTAGACAAAAATGCCAAATCCAGTTGAACATCTGGCTGACTGTATGATGATCCATAATAACAACAACAACAACAACAACAACAACAATAATAATAATAATAATAATAATAATAAATTGGGAGGGACCCTGGAGGTCATCAACCCCCTGATCAGGCAGGAAACCCTATACCATTTCAGACAAATGGGTTGCCCAGTCTCTTCTTTAAAATTTCCAGTGTTGGAGCATTCACAGCTTCTGGAGGCAAGGAGTTCCACTGGTTAATTATTCTAACTGTCAGGAAGTTTCTCCTTAGTTCTACGTTGCTTCTCTCCTTGATTAGTTCAAGATCACCTCTTGAATCTCAGGAGGTGAAGAACAATTGAAAGCCTTCCTTAGTTAATTCCAGTGGTGGGATTCAAATATGTGAACAACCGGTTCTCTGTGCTGATGTTGCTTCCAGAAGTCCATTCTGGGCCCAGGCAACAAAAAATTAGCTACTGGTTCTGCCAAAGTGGTGTGAATCCCACCACTGGTTAATTCCTAACGAAAGGAAAAGAATCTGCACACCACAGGCTTAAGGAATGAGAGCAAAGCTCCCCTATTTCTGCTTTAGTTCAATCTTCTCAAGAAGATTGTTTGCTTTTCACCAGCCAGTTGTAAAGTGTAGGATAAAGGCACAGGATTGGTTCTTCAGAAAGAAACACAATAAGACTGAATTTATTTAAATCTGTAGAAACCAAATAAATTGCCTCTTAGAACAGGAAAGGAACTGGATTTAAGAAAGTTTGAAGAATAGGTGAAGGGCGCCTGTGAAGAGTAGGATGAAGGCACAAAACTGGTTCTTGAGAAAGACAATAAACACAATAAGACTGGGTTTATTTAAATTTCCAGAAATCATATAAATGCATCTAAGAATAGGAAAGCGTCTGGATTTAAGAAAGCTTGAAGAATGAATAGGAGAGCTTCTGGATTTAAGAAAGCTTGAAGAATGAATAGGAGAGCTTCTGGATTTAAGAAAGCTTGAAGAATGAATAGGAGAGCTTCTGGATTTAAGAAAGCTTGAAGAATGAATAGGAAAGTGGCTGGATTTAAGAAAGCTTGAAGAATGAATAGGAGAGCTTCTGGATTTAAGAAAGCTTGAAGAATGAATAGGAGAGCGGCTGGATTTAAGAAAGCTTGAAGAATGAATAGGAAAGTGACTGGATTTAAGAAAGCTTGAAGAATGAATAGGAGAGCGGCTGGATTTAAGAACATTTGAAGAATGAATAGGAAAGTGACTGGATTTAAGAAAGCTTGAAGAATGAATAGGAAAGTGGCTGGATTTAAGAACATTTGAAGAATGAATAGGAAAGCGGCCGGATTTAAGAAAGTTTGAAGAATAGGAGAGCAGCTGGATTTAAGAAAGTTTGAAGAATGAATAGGAAAGGAGCTGGATTTAAGAATGTTTGAAGAATAAATGGGAAAGTGACTGGATTTAAGAAAGTTTGAAGAATGAATAGGAGAGCGGCTGGATTTAAGAAAGTTTGAAGAATGAATAGGAGAGCGGCTGGATTTAAGAAAGTTTGAAGAATGAATGGGAAAGTGGCTAGATTTAAGAAAGTTTGAGGAGTGAATAGGAGAGCAGCTGGATTTAAGAAAGCTTGAAGAATGAATAGGAGAACGGCTGGATTTAAGAAAGTTTGAAGAATACATAGGAGAGTGGTTGGATTTAGGAAAGTTTGAAGAATGAATGGGAAAGTGGCTAGATTTAGGAAAATTTAAAGAATGAAGAGGAAAGCGGCTGGATTTAAGAAAGTTTGAAGAATGAATAGAAAAGCAGCTGGATTTAAGAAAGTTTGAAGAATGGGTGAAGGACGATTGGAGGGGAGCTAATATTGTCCCTCCGCCTCAAAAAAAAATCTGACATCCATACAACACATGAGAAGATTATAAAGCCAATGAACAGTGAGCACCTTAAGAAGAACGTGATGCAATGCAAAAGAATGTTTAAAAAAATAATCACAAGAAATCATCAGGGATGTGTTGGCTTAATCTTTTTTCATGCTTTGATTGTGTGACTTCCATAGTAGACTCTGGGAATGCTGCAGAAGTAATATATCTTGATTTCAGCAAAGCCTGTGGCAGAATATCTTGATGTTCTAATTAAAAAGTATTGGTACAATGACAGACACTTGGTTGAGTTGGGCGGCTACAAAAATTGAATGAACAAACAAACAAATAAATATTATGGTCTGTGGAATAGTCAGCCAGATGTTCAGACCGAATTTGGCATTTTTGTCCACCTCATTATTATCAAATTTATTTGCCGCCCATCTCATGGTTCAAGACAACTCTGAGCAGCGTCATTAAACAAAGATCACAATCAAAAATTAACTTCAGAATTAGTTGTCAGTAGTTACTCATCAAGCTGGAGAGCCATGAATAACATCAATCAATCAATCAATCAATCAATCAATCAGAATAGAGCTGGAAGGGACCTTGGAGGTCTTCTAGTCTAGCCCCCTGCTCAAGCAGGAGACCATATACCATTCAGATGGTATACATGCATAACAATGTTTAGTTAGATTAGACCAGGGATAGGCAACCTTGGCTCTTTTATGACTCGTGGACTTCAATTCCCAGAATTCCTGAGCCAGCATGTCTGGCTCAGGAATTCTGGGAATTGAAGTCCACGAGTCATAAAAGAGCCAAGGTTGCCTACCTGTGGATAAGACAAATGGCATGATTACAAATAAATAAATAAATAGGAAAAGTGATATATTTTACCAGAGATATATTTTACCAGCCAATGACTAGTTGGATAGGTAAAGGATGGAGAACGCCTGACTTTCTCATATTTCACAGGAAAAAAGTCTTGGAATAATAGCTGTTTGCAAACTGAGTATCAGCTAGCAGTGTGTTACGGCTGTAAAAAAAAAAAGCCAATGTAATATTAAAGCTGCATCATCAGCTTGATGGTGATGAAAAAGTCACAGTCCTCACAATGATATTTGCAGGTCTCTAAAGCAAAGGGAAGCTGACCGACCTGGGGAGACAGGCGGAGAAGCCACACACTGGACAACGGGTGTATTAAAAACACCTTAGCCCACAGGAGGGTGTGTGAAACAATTTCAGGAGGGACCCCCCCCTAGTTTTCTGGAGAATAAAAGGAAGGGAGTGTCAGACTTCCCAGGTAGACCAAAGAGGAAACACAACCAGCTAATTGTATTTTATTGCCAGGCAACATCAACGGAATCTTGCGGGTCTGAACAGGCAAATCTCCCGCTGACTCTTTTCACAGCCTGAAAAGTTAGTGAGGTTTCTTCCGAGAGTTTCGTTATCCACACGGTGTATAGCTCTGGGCTACGTCCTCTCTTATCTGACTGTTCTTTAAAGCTACATTAACAGACTCTTGCGGGTCTGAAAAGGCAAATCTCCCGCTGACCCTTTTCACAGCCTGAAAAGTTAGTGAGGTTTCTTCCGAGAGTTTCGTTATCCACACGGTGTATAGCTCTGGGCTACGTCCTCTCTTATCTGACTGTTCTTTAAAGCTACATTAACAGACTCTTGCGGGTCTGAAAAGGCAAATCTCCCGCTGACTCTTTTTACAGCCTGAGGCTCCATTTTCTGCCCGTTATGCAGCTAAGGGTTATGCTGTCTCTTATCCAATTGTTTCCCAGGCAGCCTCAATTCCCACATTCTGCCATTCCATTACAGGATGGGAGAAATGCAAGGTTTGGTTAATATAACGTTACTGTAAAGACAGAGCTAGTTCTCCTGGCTGTACTTCTTGGCTGGACTGTCTTGCAGGGCCAACCCACTGACTCTATTCTTCCCGCCTTACTATCCCGTGGATGTGCATACTCAGCACATGCTCAGGGACTGCATCTCTGGGTTAGCAGAGCCCAGCCCAACTGGGAAGCTAGACCAGAATCAGAAAGTGCTGGAGGCAGGAGCTGATGGGCTTTTTAGTGAGGTGTTGAGTGCAAAACCTGCCCTTCCACCGTCCACAAGCAAAGCTGAATGTTAAAGAGGAGTCCATGCCATAGAAGGCTCGGGCCTGGCTCTCCCTCTTGTTGTTGTTAGTTGCGAAGTTGTGTCCAACCCATTGCGACCCCATGGACAACGTTCCTCCAGGCCTTCCTGTCCTCTCCCATCTTCTGGAGTCCATTGAAGCTCCCACCTGCTGCTTCAGTGACTCCATCCAGCCACCTCCTTCTCCGTCGTCCCCTTCTTCTCTTGCCCTCCATCTTTCCCAGCTTCAGGCTCTTCTCCAGTGAGTCCTTCCTTCTCATTAGGGGGCCAAAGTCCTTTCAACTTCAGGATCTGGCCTTCTAAGGAGCAGTCGGGGTGGATCTCCTCTAGGACTGACCAGTTGGATCGCCTTGCAGTCCAGGGGACTCGCAGGAGTCTTCTCCAGCACCAGAGTTCAAAGGCCTCCATTCTTTGGCCTTGCTCAGCCTTTCTTACGGTCCAACTTTTACAGCCATCCATTGCCACTGGGAAAACCATGGCCTTGACTATACGCACTTTTGTTGGCAGGGTGACGTCTCTGCTTTTGAGTGTGCTGTCTAGATTTGCCCTGGCTTTCCTCCCCAGGAGCAAGCATCTTTTGATTTCTTGGCTGCCGTCCCCATCTGGGGTGATCTTGGAGCCCAGGAAAATAAAATCTGTCACTCCCTCCGTTTCTTCCCCATCTATTGGCCAGGTGATTGAGAGGGCCGGATGCCATAATCTTGGTTTTCTTAAGGTTGAGTTCCAAGCCCACTTTTGCACTCTCCTTCTTCACCCGCATCAAGAGACTCTTTCGTTCCTCTTCGCTTTCTGCCATTAGAGTGGTATCATCTGCATATCTTCGGTGGTGGATATTTCTCCCGGCAATCTTAATTCCAACTTTTGAGTCATCTAGCCCTCTCCCTCTACCCACCCCCCAGCCGAAAAATGGGCAGAGATTCAGAGACATCCAGCCGCATTTTTTCCAGCCAGTCCACCGGGCGCAGCCTACTTGGGGAAGTAAGCCAAGCCGCCTTCCTACGGAAGGCGCAGAGCCACTGGGGGCCAGCCTGCAGGAGTCCAATCTGGACTTAATCCCCCCCTCCAGCATTTGGGGGGACATGGCAGGAGGACGAAGCCCCCCCCTTAATTGGAGAAGCAGGACAGGCATCCTCCGCCATGCCTGCTGTGTCAGTTTAATGATTTGTAATGAGCAATTACCTTTAGTCATTTCTCCTAATTTCTGAATATCAATAAAGTTAATTAAACTCCGCGTGTGTCATTCTCCCGCGTCGGTGAGAAATGCTGACAGGCAAAAGGTGGTTGGGGGGGTGGGAGAAGGCGGACAGAGGGAGGGGAACGACTTGGGCCTGCGGTGCCCAAGGACATGTGTGTGTGTGTGTGTGTGTGTGTGCGTGGCGCGCATGTTGTATGGCATTCCTCCCCTTGCTCAAAGTTTGTGGGCGGGGGGGGAAAGGTCCTTATAGAGATCAGAGGATGGAATGGAGCGGAACAGAAAGGGTGGGGGGGATCCGGCTGGCCACTTGGCCGGCTGGGTTAACCTTTGTGTTGACCTTGGCATCAGGAAGGGCAGCCCCCTTCCACCAGCTCATGCCTTGCACCCCGCAGGGTGAAGGCTGTCGGTGATCACACGCCGGGCTTGTCTCGGTTCGGCCTGCCCTCCGGTTGCGTGCAGCCTTTCGCTCAGAAACAAAAGCAGTTTTAGCAGCCGCAGGAACCGGCTCTGCCCCAGTTGAATTGCTTGGCAACGCGTGGAGAGAGCGCTCAAAGGCAGCGGTGACACCTGCCCGCAGGCTCTCCCTGCATCCCGGCCGACTGGGCCTCTGAACCAGCTGCGGAGGGCAGCAGAGGCACCCCAGGGGCTGTCCCTGGTTCAAAGCCTTCGGCTGGAGAGTGCGGGCGAGGGGGGGGGGGAGAGAAAGTAGCTAAGCAGGGGGAAGGAGAATAGAATGGAATAGAATAGAATGGAAGGGAAGGGAAGGGAAGGGAAGAGAATTATGGGATAGAATAGCATAAGAAAGAAATAGAATAGAATAGAATAGAATAGAATAGAATAGAATAGAATAGAATAGAATAGAATAGAATAGAATAGAATAGAATAGAATAGAATAGAATAGAATAGAATAATGAAAGAACGGAATAGAATAGAATAGAATAGAATAGAATAGAATAGAATAGAATAGAATAGAATAGAATAGAATAGAATAGAATAGAATAGAATAGAATAGAATAGAATAGAATAGAATGGAATGGAATGGAATGGAATGGAATGGAATGGAATGGAATGGAATGGAATGGAATGGAATGGAATGGAATAAAATAGAACAGAAAATAATAGAATAATGAATAGAATAGAATATAGAATAGAATAGAATATAGAATAGAATAGAATATAGAATAGAATAGAATAGAATATAGAATAGAATAGAATATAGAATAGAATGAATAGAATAGAATAGAATAGAATAGAATAGAATAGAATAGAATAGAATAGAATAGAATAGAATAGAATGGAATGGAATGGAATGGAATGGAATGGAATGGAATGGAATGGAATGGAATGGAATGGAATAGAATAAAATAGAACAGAAAAGAATAGAATAATGAATAGAATAGAATATAGAATAGAATAGAATATAGAACAGAATAGAATAGGAACAGAATAGAATAGAATAGAATAGAAGTACAGGATAGAATAGAATAGAATAGAATAGAATAGAATAGAATAGAATAGAATAGAATAGAATAGAATATAGAATGGAAGGGAAGGGAAGGGAAGGGAAGGGAAGGGAAGAGAAGAGAAGAGTTGGAAGGGATCTTAGAGGTCATCAAGTCCAACCCCTCTGCTCAGGCAGGAAACCCCATACTATTTCGGACAAATGGCTGTCCAGTCTCTTCTTAAACACTTCCAGTGTTGGAGCATTCACCGCTTCTGGAGGCAAGGAGTTCCACTGCTAAACAAGAGTAAGTTTTGCCTCGTTTTACAACCCTATTTTTTTGGCCACGGTTATTTTAGCGAATCGCTGCGGTTGTTAAGTTAGCGACCCGGTTGTGAAATGAAACACTGCATTTGTTAAACTAGTAACAGGGTTGCTAAGGAAACCGCTGCAGTTGTTAAGTGAGAGACACGGTTGTTAAGCAAATCCAGTTTCCTCCTTGACTTTGCTGGTCAGACGGTCGGCCAAAGGGGATTTATTTATTTATTTTATTTATTTGGGTTTGTATGCCGCTCCTCTCCGGGGACTCGGAGCGGCTAACAACATACACATAACAAAGAATTACAATATAAAAAACCCAAACAAGATATCTAAAAACCAATAAAAAAAACACACATTCAATGCAACAATCAAAGTTGGATCACGTGACCAGGGGATGCTGCGCCCGTCATAAATACCAGGCAGTTGCCGAGCGTCCGAATTTTGATCCCGTGACCCACGGGGACGCCGCAACGGCTGTAAGTGTGAGAAGCGGGCCTATGTCCCCCTTTTCAGCCGCCGTTGTAACTTTCAATGGTCACTAAGCCAACCGTCGTAAAGCGAGGACCACCAGCAAAAAATCTTCAGCCTCCGCGCAATGGGGCGGAGGGTTGCCTGAGCTCTTTGGCGCTGGTTGAAAAGCCATTTCGGAGAGGCTGCCGTGCGCCAAATCTCGGCGGGCTCCTGCGTATCAATAATTCAGAGCCAGTCAGGAGAAATGCTGGAGGGTTAAAGTATTAATCAGCCTGTTCTGACCCCAGAAAGCCAGGATCTGGGGCTGGAAAATCCACGTCATGTATGGATGAACATTAGGGGCAAGTCGGTCACTTTCATCTTCAACTCTTCAACATCTTCATCAATGATCTGGACGAGGGGGTAGATGGGGAAATCATCAAATTTGCAGACGACACCAAGCTGGCAGGAATAGCCAACACTCCAGAAGACGGGTTGAGGATACAGGAGGACCTGGACAGACTCGAACACTGGGCGCTATCCAACAAAATGAAATTCAAGGGTGAAAAAAGCGAGGTTCTACATTTAGGCAAAAAAACCCCAAATGCACAGGTATAGTATAGGGGGTACCTTGCTCAATAGTAGCAACTGTGACAGGGATCTCGGAGTCCTAGTGGACAATCCCCTAAATAGGAGCCAGCTGTGTGCTGCAGCTGCCAAAAAGGCCAACACAGTGCTGGGCTGCATTAACAGAGGGAGAGAATCAAGATCACGTGAAGTATTAATACCACTTTACAAAGCCTTGGTAAGGCCACACTTGGAATAACGGCATCCAGTTTTGGTCACCACGATGTGAAGAAGATGTTGAGACTCTAGAAAGAGTGCAGAGAAGAGCAACAAAGATGATTAGGGGACTGGAGGCTAAAACATATGAGGAACGGCTGCTGGAATTGGGCATGTCCAGTTTAATGGAAAGAAGGACGAGGGGAGACATGATAGCAGCCTTCCTGTATCTCAGGGGCTGCCCCAAAGAAGAGGGAGTCAAGCCATTCTCCAAAGAGCCTGAAGGCAGGACAAGGAGCAACGGATGGAAACTGACCAAGGAGAGAAGCAACCTGGAACTAAGGAGAAACTTCCTGACAGTGAGAACAATTAACCAGTGGAACTCCTTGCCTCCAGAAGCGGTGAATGCTTCAACACTGGAAGTTTTTAAGAAGAGACTCGACAGTCATTGGTCTGAAATGGTATAGGGTTTCCTGCCTGAGCAGGGGGTTGGACTAGATGACCTCCAAGGTCCCTTCCAACTTTTTATTATTATTATTATTATTATTACTATTATTATTACTACTATTATTACTATTACTATTACTATTATTACTGTTATTGTTATTGTTATTGTTATTATTATTATTATTATCCCCTCTTCAATGCCAGCTGGAATTGGGGGTTCAGCTCATCCAGGGGCCGTTCTGCTTCAGGATGAACCCCTCAAAAACCGTTTTCCTTACAGCCCACCTGCAGGAATTTTCCAAGCTATCAGCTGGGTGGAAAAAAATAAACCGGGGGCTCCTGTGAGGTTAAAGAGGTGGTTCGTAGAGGCGGTGGACTGTCGCGTCTCTGTCGGAGTTGCCGGGTTGGGATATGGGTTCCACCAATCTATTTCAGTTGGGGTGCAAAAAAATAAGGGGCTCTGGAGAGGTTAAAGAGATGATTCATAGAGAGGGTTGACTGTCATGCCTCTGTATGAGTTGCCAGGTTGGGATATGTGTTCCATCAATCCATCTCAGTTGGGGTGCAAAAGAGGCTCTAGAAAGGTCAAAGAGCTGGTTCATAGAGCAGGCTCACTGTTGCGTCTCTGTTTGAGTTGCTGGGTTGGGATATGCATTCCACCAAACCATTTCCGCTTTGGGGGGTGCAAAAAGTATCAGGGCCTCCTGTGAGCTGGTTCATAGAGGAGGTTGACTGTCGTGCCTCTGTATGAGTTGCTGGGTTAGGATATGGGTTCCATCAATTCATCTCAGTTGGGGTGCAAAAAAATCAGGGGCTCTAGAAAAGTCAAAGACTTGGTTCGTAGAGGAGGCTGGCTGTCGCCTCTCTGTTTGAGTTACTGGGTTGGGACATGCGTTCCACCAAACCATTTCCGCCTTGGGGTGCAAAACATATCAGGGGCTCCTGTGAGCTGGTTCATAGAGAAGGTCGTGCCTCTGTATGAGTGGTATTTATTTACTTACTTATTTACAAAATTTATTCGCCACCAACGACACGGGGCGGTTTGCAACATGCAAACATTAAAGCATTTAAAAACCGTTGAGATCAAAGGTCATAGAAACACAGCGGCTAAAATCATTAACAAATAAAATCCGTTAACAGCGTACGGGAAAGGAGGGAGCCAGACATGGATGGGGGAGGGGGGAATGGATGGGGAGGGGGGAAATTAACTTTAATTAGTCAACCACCTCCAATAAAAAGCTCAGCCATTGGGTCCCAGTTGCTGGGCTGAATACGGGTTCTACCAATCCACTTTCCCCCTTTGGGGTGCAAGCTGGAAGGGACCTTGGAGGTCTTCTAGTCCAGCCCCCTGCTCAAGCAGGAGATCCTATACCATTTCATACAAGTGACTGTCCAGTTTCTTCTTAAAAACCTCCAGGGATGGAGCACCCACAACTTCTAGAGGCAAGGAGTTCCATTGGTTAATTGTCCTCACTGTTAGGAAGTTTCTCCTTAATTCCAGGTTGCTTCTCGAATAGAATAGAATAGAATAGAATAGAATAGAATAGAATAGAATAGAATAGAATAGAATAGAATAGAATAGAATAGAATAGAATAGAATGCCTATCCAGAACGGGACTCCTGCAGAGAGGCCGACATGGGAGTGCCCACCCGCCTCTTCGGCAGCGGAACAAACCCCCTTTGAAAGGACGGGGGGGGGATTTTAATTCAAGGAAGGGGCCTTGGAGGAAGTGGGGATGCTAATGGAGACAAATGAGATGCTGTTTCTTTTTGCGTCTATTTTTCCACTCGGCGCAGCGTCTCCGTGGAGTGAAGAGGGCTAAGCACTTCGTTAGCAAAGGTGATCGGTTGAAGGAGGCAAAGGGCCTACTAAGCAAAAAAAAAAAAAAAAGACAGAGCCAGGAGATCCTCTGAACATGGAAGCAGGTTATTGGAGGAAGAAAGAAGGGAAGAGGGGAAAAGTCACCACGTGGGGATCCCCTCTAATCTTCCCAGGAAGAGTCGGAGGCCACCTTCTTCAAGGGCTACCTCAGGTACCTGGGAGGATGACGTGCCAAGACTTACATGTTATTTAATTGATCCGTATCCCAATCCCAATAAGGGGGCAGACATGCTAATGCTCCTTCCTCCTCCTCCTCTCTCACTCACGACAACCCTGTGAGGTGGGTTGGCCTCAATGATTAGCCTAAAGTTATCCAGCTGGCTTTCCTGCCTAAATTCACCAGTCTCCTGGTGATTGGCCCAAAGTCACTCAGCTGGCTTTCACGCCTAAGGCGGGACTAGAACTCACCGTCTCCTGGTGATTGGCCCAAAGTCACCCAGCTGGCTTTCACGCCTAAGGCGGGACTAGAACTCACCGTCTCCTGGTGATTGGCCCAAAGTCACCCAGCTGGCTTTGATTCCTAAGGCGGGACTAGAATTCACCATCTCCTGGTGATTGGCCCAAAGTCACCCAGTTGGCTTTCACGCCTAAGGCGGGACTAGAACTCACCGTCTCCTGGTGATTGGCCCAAAGTCACCCAGCTGGCTTTCTTGCCTAAGGTGGGACTAGAACTCACCCTCTCCTGGTGATTGGCCCAAAGTCACCCAGCCGGCTTTCAGGCCTAAGGTGGGACTAGAACTCACCGTCTCCTGGTGATTGGCCCAAAGTCACCCAGCTGGCTTTGATTCCTAAGGCGGGACTAGAATTCACCATCTCCTGGTGATTGGCCCAAAGTCACCCAGTTGGCTTTCACGCCTAAGGCGGGACTAGAACTCACCGTCTCCTGGTGATTGGCCCAAAGTCACCCAGCTGGCTTTCTTGCCTAAGGTGGGACTAGAACTCACCCTCTCCTGGTGATTGGCCCAAAGTCACCCAGCCGGCTTTCAGGCCTAAGGTGGGACTAGAACTCACCGTCTCCTGGTGATTGGCCCAAAGTCACCCAGCTGGCTTTCTTGCCTAAGGTGGGACTAGAACTCACCCTCTCCTGGTGATTGGCCCAAAGTCACCCAGCTGGCTTTCTTGCCTAAGGCGGGACTAGAACTCACCCTCTCCTGGTGATTGGCCCAAAGTCACCCAGCTGGCTTTCAGGCCTAAGGCAGGACTAGAACTCACCGTCTCCTGGTGATTGGCCCAAAGTCACCCAGCTGGCTTTCACGCCTAAGGCGGGACTAGAACTCACTGCCTCCTGGTGATTGGCCCAAAGTCACCCAGTTGGCTTTCTTAGCTAAGGCAGGACTAGAACTCACCATCTCCTGGCGCCTTCATCCGTAGACCAAACTGGCTAAACTCCCTCAGAGTAGCCCCATTGAATGTACTAGGATCCACTTCTCAGAAGACATGGCCTGGATACACAGGGGTCTGTTCATCTCTTCTTTCCATTATCGGTGGGAGAGACCCCAGCCCCAAACCCGCGTCCTTCATTAAGACTGCCCTGTTGTACAGGACGAGTTTACTCAAAGGCCTGCCCCTTGGACGCAAAGCCTTTACACCCAGCAGCCTCTATTACATGCACATTGGCATATTGTTCCTGATCAATTATTCCATCACACTTGAGGTGATGAAGCTGGCAGTGTGAATCCCCTCCCAGACACGGACGACGTGCTGGGCGAGAGGCTGTTCACCAACACACACACACACCACACACACACACACACAAAAAGACTCTTACTAATGGCTGGACGTGTTTCAACCCATCAGCCTACTGGACAGCGGCCCTAGAAAGAGAAACCGGATATAAACAAAGGCCTAATCTCGGGGAATCTGTCTTTTGCGCCCTCCAACAAATGTCTGGGGCTTGTGTTCCCCCCCCCTTTTAAAACCAGGAATAAACGCACTCCCATTTTATACACCTAACAATAGGAGACGTGGCTGGCCTCAGGAGGAAGGAAATGGAAGACCTGGCACAGAATGTGTGTGCTCTGGGATGGATGGATGGATGGATGAAAGGCAGGGGAGGGAGGAAAAACATGAAATAAAGCATCCCTGGCACTTAAGAAGGCAGCTTTTCTTTCCAAGATGTGCAGCTTGAAGCCTTTCCTTTTTCAACACCCTTGTCGAGATGGAGATTGTAGCACAGAGTGTGTGTCGGCTGGCAAATTAGGGAAGGTTGCGCGAGCGGGATGCCCGCCTCTCTGCCTTTCCAACCAGGACCACTATTATTGTTTGGGTTATTTATTTCTGTTTTTGCTGGAGATTTTGTGGGTCCTTTCACCGCGAGACGGGAGCCTCTTGTTGGAACGGGGCCAGTAATTGCTGCCTTTTGTTTGTTGTTTGCTATGATTTAACCGCCTTGGATAATGGCACTTCACTGGACGGTACACAAATCAATTAGAGCCGGGCGATTAGAAAAGGGAAAAGTGTATTAACATCAATCGAAAGCGGTAAACACTATTAAAAGCAGCAGGAGAGCCGCATCGCCATCCTTGCCACTGAAAAAGGGAATGGGAAATCGGGGTGGGGGGGGTGGGGGGCAGGAGATAGCAATCGCCGCCGTGCAAAATCACCCTGGTGGTTGCAATTTTATCCTGAAGCAACAGAGAGAGGTTTTTGGGGTGGTTTTTTTTTAAAAAACATATTCTGCCCAGTGAAAAGGTTTCTGCCTGGGCGCTGAAAGGACAGTAATTATGTCCTGAGGTTTTTCTGCTTTTTCTTGTCTTTTTGGGCAACCGGCGTGTGTGGGTATAATCGGGACACTCCAGCAACAATTTCAGCCGCGATATGTTTGGAAAAGGATAGCCTGTCTATTCTCTCTCTCTCTCTCTGTCTCTCTCTCTCTCTCTCTCTTTTTTTTTGCAGCAGGTTAATCATCCAAAACTGTTTCATTTTTTTTAACAATATGGAGTGATTTGCCACACAGCTTTCCTCTTTCCCCTAATAGGATCCGGCTGTTTCGGTGCGCTGGCCCTCAGAAAAGAAGGAAGGAAGGAAGGAAGGAAGGAAGGAAGGAAGGAAGGAAGGAAGGAAGGGAAAGAAGATGAGAAAGGGACAAAGAGAAGGAAGGAAGGAAGGAAGGAAGGAGAGAAAGGACAAAGAGAGAAGGAAGGAAGGAAGGAAGGAAGGAAGGAAGGAAGGAAAAGAAGATGAGAAAGGGACAAAGAGAGAAGGAAGGAAGGAAGGAAGGAAGGAAAAGAAGATGAGAAAGGGACAAAGACAGAAGGAAGGAAGGAAAGAAAGAAAGAAGGAAAGGAAAGGAAAGAAGATGAAAAAGGGACAAAGAGAAAAGGAAGGAAGGAAGGAAGGAAAGAAGGAAGATGAAAAAGGGACAAAGAGAGAAGGAAGAAAGGAAAGAAAGAAGGAAAGGAAAGAAGATGAAAAAGGGACAAAGAGAAAAGGAAGGAAGGAAGGAAGATGAAAAAGGGACAAAGAGAGAAGGAAGGAAAGAAGGAAGAAAGAAAGATGAGAAAGGGACAAAGATAAGGAAGGAAAGAAGGAAGGAAAGAAGAAAGATGAAAAAGGGACAAAGAGAAGGAAGGAAGGAAGGAAGGAAGGAAGGAAGGAAGGAAGGAAGGAAGGATGGGGCCAATGGGGGAACCCCAGAGAACTCCCCCAAAACAAGCAACCTCTGAGCTCGCAGTTCCCCTGTTTCAAATGCTGACCGACCTAAAGCGAAGGTCACCCATAACTTACTCCCAGCGTTGGGATCAGGACCTCCACAGCTAAGCCAGGCGGTTGTTGAATGAGTCACCCCTGATTTCTCCATCTATTTCCCACACTTGTTAAGCGAATCGCCGCAGTCGGTTTCGTGAATCCTGCGGTCGTTTCAGCGAGTCCGGCTTCCGCCATCTGTTGATTGATTTCTTTGTTTGCCTGTCATTTATTTAAATTTATACGCCGCCACGCCTTGTGCTCCAAGGTGTCTCTGGGCGGCTTAGAACACGATAAAACAGACAGATATAAAAAACAATCGTAAATATGGAGACAGATTGAAATGACAAAATAAGATCCAATCTGGATAATAATAATAATAATAATAATAATAATAATAATAATAATAATAATAATAAATGATGATGATGATGATGATGTTGGAAGGGACCTTGGAGGTCATCTAGTCCAGCCCCTTGTTCAGGCAGGAAACCCCTTTCCCGGCCGGGAAAGTCGCAAATGGGGATCACAAGACCCCAGGATGCCGCAACCGTCACCAGTACATGCCAGTTTCCGAGCGCCTGAATCTTAATCGTAGGTCGGTGGGGAATGCTGCGATGGTCGTAAATGCGAGGATCACTCGCGGGCTCCTTTTTTTTTTAAGGCCATGAAACGAGTGGTCTGTGCACCCAAGAGGACAGCGAGCTGGGTGTTTGCAGACTAAACGTGGATCCCGTTTGGGGGGTTCTGCTGGGGAACCAGGGGGGGGGCTCTCCTTGCACACAGCCACAACCGGCCCTGCATTCAAGTCCCAGAGAGGCAAGCCGCCTTTTAAAATCCCCAGATCTGGCTGTGTGGAACGAGGACAGGGAACATCCTGGCAGCTGGCGATTCTCTGCCCGTCTGCGCAGCCAACAGATGGCCCAGCTGCCAGCGTGGAGGGGTGCCAAGCTGCAGCACCCGTTGCGGGAACTGGCCGGTTCTGAAGAAGGAGGAAGAGGCTGCTCCGGGTCCCCAGACTCTGCTGGATTTCCCATCCGAAGGGGCCGGAGGGAGGTGGAGCATGAAAGCAGCTGCATCCTAGCTAAGGTTCCTCTTTATAAATATGCCATAATAATGATGATGATGATAATGATAATGACAACAACAACAACAATAATAATAATAGAGTTGGGGGGGGGACCTTGGAGGTCATCTAGTCCAACCCCCTACTCAGGCAGGAAACCCTAGGCCAGGCCTTTTCAACCTTTTCACCTATTGTGCCACTTTTAGGATAGGGCAACATCCGAGGGCCACCCGTCGCCTAGCAAGGTGTCAAAAACTGGATGACCAAAAAAAAAAAAAAAAGGAAAAAGTACAGGTAGTCCTTGACTTACAACAGTTCGCTTAGTGACTGTTCGAAGTTACAATGGCACTAAAAAAAGGGCCCCCCAAGCCACAGCCGAGCAAGACGCCTGCCTGCCCGCCCGCCCGCCCTCTTCCTCCTGTCCGAGGTTTTCCTTGTTGTGAGCATTTCTGTTGAGGATTGGCAGCGGGGGTGGGGTGGGGGGGTGTTTGGTTTTTATTCCCCCCCCGGTCTGCTGGGTGGTTGCAGCAGGTTTTGGTCCCTTCACTTGACCCTGGGAGACTGTGACCGTCATAAATAGGAATCAGTTGCCAAGTATCTGAGTGTAAATCACAAGACCCTGGAGAGGCTGCAACATTCCAGCTGATCGAGGCGCTTCTTCTGGGCTCAGCGGAAGCGGCAGGATCGGTGCTGCTTTCCAGCTGATCGGCGCTTCTTCTAGGCTCGGCAGAAGCGCCAGGATCAGTGCTGAGCTCCAGCTGGAACCTGGCGCTGATCCTGGCGTTTCCGCTGAGCCCTGACAGCCCCAAAGAAGCGCCGATCAGCTGGATCCTGGCGCTGATCCTGGGGCTTCCGCTGAGCCCCGAGAGCCCTGTAGCTCCAGCCGTCTGTCGCTCAGGCTTGTGCGGTGCTGCCCCCGGTTCAGCTCATTCCCCTCCCCCGCTACCCCTTTTCTAGGATGGTCGCATACCCCCTGCCAGGTGCCCATGGACCCCAGGTGGTCCCCGTACCCCTGGTTGAAAAGCCCTGCCCTAGACCATTCCAGAATTACAGAATAACAGAGTTGGAAGGGAGCTTGGAGGTCATCTAGTCCAACCCCCTGCTCAGGCAGGAGACCCTACACCATTTCGGACAAATGGCTGTCCAGTCTCTTCTTAAAAACTTCCAGTGCTGGAGCATTCACCGCTTCTGGAGAGCAGGTTGCTCAGGATGGTAACCCTATACCATTTCAGACAAATGGCTGTCCAGTTTCTATAGATATATAGATATAGATTAGATATAGATATAAACATATAGATATAAATAAGTATGTATAAATATAAATTTAAATATAAGTGTAAATAATTATAGAATATGGAAGGGGCCTTGGATGTCACCTAGTCCACATTTCAGACAAATGGCTGTCCAGTCTCTATAGGTATATAGATATAGATTAGACATAGATATAAAGATATCGATATAAATAAGTATAAGTATGTATAAATATAAATTTAAATATAAGTATATATATAAAAATATAAAATAAAGAATATAAATATAAAGCATAAATATAAATACGTATAAGTAATGTAAAAGTATAAATATAGAAGTATAAATATAAATATGTATAAGTATAGATATAAATTGTTAGAGAATTTTAATTTCTCTATTGGTGAAAACATAAATCAGAAGCTCTCACAGCTGACTGCATTTAGCTGATTCAAAATAACTTCTTTATAGACATATCAAAATATTGACAATACCATACATTCTTCTTTACAGCAACATAGCACAATGAAGACTTCTTACAGAGAGAGAGACAGAGACAGACCTGAGACTGGAACAATCCAGCTCCTAACTCAGCGGTTCTCAACCTATGGGTCGCGACCCCATTTGGGGTCGAACGACCGTTTCGCAGGGGTCGCTGGACACCGTGGTCCGCCATTTTGTTTTTTTTTTTGTTTTTTTGTTTTTGTTTTTTTTGTCGCGCGCGCGCCGCGCAGGCACAGTTCGGGCCGTTGCGGTCCGCCATTTTGTTTGTTTTGTTTGTTTTTTGTTTGTTTTTTTGTTTTTTTCGTCGCGCGCGCGCCGCGCATGCACAGTTCGGGCCGTCGCGCCACGCATGCGTGGATCGGTCTGTCGCGGTCTGCCATTTTGTTTTTGGGTTTTTTTTTTTTTCCGCCGCACGCGCCGCGCATGCACAGATTGGCCTGATGCGCGTGCGCGCGCCTGGGTCGCACCGCGCATGGGCAGGGCAAGTGGGGTCTCAACCTGAAAAAGGTTGAGAAACACTGTCCTAACTCAATACCTTTTTTGCACAGACTCAGTAGCTCTGAGTTAACACATGACTCTTCCTGCTCATGAATATTCAAACTAAATAACAATATTTCTCCTTTATCGGTAGCCAAGGTCCATTCCCCACTGTGAATCCTTCACTATTCATTAATATTACCTACAGGAAGCTGGCGTTCAGCTAGGGCTCGACGGGAGGAGGGAAGAAGGGTTAACAAATCAAAGGTTTACAAAAACTAACACCCAATGTTGAATGTATATGTTCTATAACTAATACCTCTTAACATAACCTTATGACTAATGATGTTTGCTTTAATATGGCTAAAATAGACTGAATTTCTACCTCAGGATATGAAACTCTCACCCCAGGACCTCTGGTTAGGGACTATAAAAGATTGCACTAGTAATGGGATGAAATCGAGTCAGAAGCGCAAACATACAATAGGCGATAGACTAGAAACAGTAGATAGACCATATATAAGAGAAACAGTGGATAGACCATATATAAGAGAAACACCAATCCAACAAAATGTATTCGGATTATACTTGAAGATGCAAGGGAGGAGGGTAGAACGTTTACTAAAACAGATGTTTACAAAGATTAATACCTAATGTTGTATGCTATGTTCTAGGAGGGTTGTTTAGCAATAAGATCTTATGTTTCATGTTGACCACATTAATTTCGAAACAGATAGAAGAAACGCCAATCAAATAAAATGTAACAGGAGTATAGTTGAGACTAGACGCGAGGGGTGGGGGGGGGAAAAAGGCTTACTAATTCAGACTTTTTCAAAGACGAATACTTAGTATTGTATACCAGGTATCATGTTGATTGCTGCATAATATGTTTTTATGTCCAATGCTGATTGTTTTAATAAAAGAATTTAAAAAAAAAAAAATATTACCTACAGGTTATCCTCGACGTACGGCCACCGTTGAGTCCAACATTTCCGTCGCTAATAAAGACCGTTGTTAAGTGAGTTTTGCTCCATTTTACGTCTTTTCTTCCTGCAGTGAATCACGGCAGACGTTAACTAGATAACCCGGCTGCTTAGTGAATCCGGCTTCCCCCGTTGATTTTTGCTTGTCAAAAAGGGACACCAAAGGGGGGGGGTCCCGTGACCCTCCCCCAGGGACACTGCGACCGTCACAAATAGGAGCGTCTTGAATGGTGAATCCTTCCCTATTAATTAATATTTATTACAGGGAGTCCTCGGCTTATGGCCACAGCTGAACCCCAAATATCCGTCGCTAAGCGAGGCAGTTGTTAAATGAGCTTGGCCCCATTGTACGACCTTTCTTCCCACAGTTCTTAAGCGAATCACTGTGGTTGATTAGTAAACCGGTTGTTAAATGAATCCAGCTTCCCTTGTTGACTTTTCTGGTCAGAATGTCGCAAAAAAAAGGGATAACATAACCCCGGGACAATGCAACCGTCACAAGCACATGCCAGTTGCCAAGCCTCTGAATTTGGATCACGTGACCGCAGGGATGCTGCGACGGTCGTTAAGTCTGAAAAAGCGTCATAAGTCGCTTTTTTCCGTACGGTTGTAACTTCGAGCGGGTCACTAAACAGACTGTTGTAAGTCGAGGATAAGTAGAAAGCCAATATTCCCCCTCCTTGGCAGCCCAGCGTCATTTTTCATGGCAAATTCTTCCCTCTTCATTAACTAACTCCTTCATCATTTTTCAGCCCGCCGTTCATTACGATTCTCTTTTCCGGATTAAACAGCCAGGAAATTAGGTAATAACCATGCTTGAAAAGAGAGTTAGAGAAAGTCAGAAGCAGGGTTATTTACTACAGACTTATCGCCAGTCCTTGAGTGACGGTTCGAAGTAAGAACAGCACTGAAAAAATGATCCTCAGGCTTACGACCGTTGCAAGAGTGCCACAGTCCTGGAATCTAAATCCAGGCACTTGGCATACGTTTTACAACAGGGGTCTTCCAACTTGGCCCTTTTATGACTTGTGGACTTCCGCTCCCAGAATTCCCCAGCCAGCCTGGTTTAAGAGGGGAGGGCTTCCACTCCCAGAATCCCCCAACCAGCCATGCTTTAAGAGGGGTGGGCTTCCACTCCCAGAATCCCCCAGCCAGCCATGCTTTAAGAGGGGTGGGCTTCCACTCCCAGAATCCCCCAGCCAGCCTGCTTTAAGAGGGGTGAGTTTCCACTCCCAGAATCCCCCAGCCAGCCTGCTTTAAGAGGGGTGGGCTTCCACTCCCAGAATCCCCCAGCCAGCCTGCTTTAAGAGGGGTGGGCTTCCACTCCCAGAATCCCCCAGCCAGCCTGCTTTAAGAGGGGTGGGCTTCCACTCCCAGAATCCCCCACCCAGCCTGCTTTAAGAGGGGTGGGCTTCCACTCCCAGAATCCCCCAGCCAGCATGGTTTAAGGGGACGGACTTCCACTCCCAGAATTCCTCAGTCTGTTTCAAGATGGGTGGATGTTCATTCCCAGAATTCTCCAGCCGGCACGCTTCAATATATGTGCCCATCAATTCCCATGCTGGCTGGGGAATTCTGGGAGTGGAAGCCCACCCCTCTTAAAGTGGCCAAGACTGAGAAACTGGCTTAGAGGCGGTGTATCTGTGACGCTAGCTAGCCTTTTAAAACGACCTTTTGAAACTAAGCCAACTTAGGGGACAGCCTTACACCTAGTGGCAGTGAGTGCCCCAGGTGAAAACATGTGCTTGCCTGGGACAGCCCTTCCTTTCTCCCCGGGGTCCAGTGTGGATTAAAACACACACACACACACACACACACACACACACACACACACACACACACACACACAAAATGGGGTACCGCAATGTGCTTCAGATTCTGCCTTAATGCTCCCAAGCTATAGGGGGGTGGACAATTACGATCGTTAAAATTAATTAATTACTTAACTAATAGGGGGGCAGGCGGGCCGTCCATATTTACTGAACAACTAGCTAAATAAATAAATGGCGCTTCTCCTTCTGATGCCAGCTGGGTATCTCCGAAGAACGGCCTGGCTCCGGGAACAAAAACCAGTTCTTAGCACAGGTAGAAAATTGAGCGGTTGATTTATGGCGCCGCTTCCCTGTTTTATGAGATTTATGGGTGTTAATTTGGCCCCATTTATTATTTTGAGCTCGGGGGCGACGTCCTGAGGAAATGAGAATGAAGAGGGGGGGGGAAGCGGGAAGAGGCGATAAATAAAACTTGTTTGAGAGCCGGGGAAAAAAAAGAAAAAAGGAGCAGGGTTTCTAGTCCTCTCTGTGCTATGAAGGCGGAGGCCGGACCCCGGGGCAGACTCGTGGGAGGCTCAAGGGGGAGAGCAGGATCCCAGGGCAGAAGGTCAGGGTTTTCCTCAATCCAATGGCTCCTCTTCCTCGTTCCTTTTCCTTCTCCTTCTCCTCTTTCATCTTCACTTTCTCCTTCTTCCAGTGTTCTCCTTCTCCTCCTCTTTCCTTCTCCTTCCCTTCTCTTCTCTCCCTCCTCCTCCTCTCCCTCCTTCTTTTCCTCTTCCTTCACTTTCTCCTCCTCCTCCTCACCCTCTTCTTCCTTTTTCCTTCTCCTTCCCTTCTCCTTTTTTCTCCTCCTGCTCCTCCTCCTTTTCCTGCCCAGTCCTTCTGCTTCTCCTCCTCTTTCCTTCTCCTTCCCTTCCCTTCTCTCCCTCCTCTTCTCTCCTCCTCCTCTCCCTCCTTATTTTCCTCTTCCTTCACTTTCTGCTCCTCCTCCTCACCCTCTTCTTCCTTTTTCCTTCTCCTTCCCTTCTCCTCCTTTTTCCTTCCTGCTCCTCCTCCTTTTCCTGCCCAGTCCTTCTTCTCCTTCTCCTCCTCTTTCCTTCTCCTTCCCTTCTCTTCTCTCCCTCCTCTTCTCTCCTCCTCCTCTCCCTCCTTCTTTTCCTCTTCCTTCACTTTCTCCTCCTCCTCCTCTTCACCCTCCTCTTCCTCCTTTTCCTTTTCCTTCTCTTCTCCTCCTTTTTCCTCCTCCTGCTCTTCCTCCTGCCCAGTCCTTCTGCTTCACCTTCTCCTTCTCCTCTTCCCTTCTGCTTCTCCCTCTCCTTCACTTTCTCCTTCTTCCAGTGTTCTCCTTCTCCTCTCCCTCCTTCCTTTCTCCTTCTCTTCCTCCTCCTCCTTCAGTTCCTCCTTCTCTTTCTCCTCCTCCTCCTCCTCCTCCTCCTCCGCGCTACAGAGAGGCAGGCAGGCAGGCAGGGAGGGAGGGAGGGAGGGAGGCAGCCAGCCTGGAAGTCGCGCGTCCTTCCCCCTCCCCACAATCGCTCTTGCTCAGCTTCCAAGGTCAACCGCGCCAGCCCCCCCCCCCGCCTCCCCCCAATCTCCTTTCACTGAATGGCTGGCCTCTCTCCAGCCCCCACCGCCGCAGGGAGACGGGCTCCTCGGATGCCAGCAGCAGAGGCGGCGGCCGCCAAATCCGCCGACCCCGCGTAGAGATGTAGGAGGGTACGCGGGGCGGGGGGGGGAGAAAAAGGCTCTCCCCCCCAAAGAAAGCAGAGAGCCTTGGAAACTAGAGAAGGGGGAAAGGGTTTTGCCCGAGGCTGTCTCGTTACAAAACACACACGCGCGCACACACACACACACACACAAACACGGGAGCTTTTAAAGGCGGGTGCCTTTCCTGGGTGGAACCGTCGGGGCTGCCATTCTTCGGGCGGCCACTAGGGGGAGGAAACCACCTCCTTCGTCGCTGCCCTCTGGCGGGCGCCTGGATTGTTGCAGCCGAAGTCGTCCTCGCTCCGCCGGAGAGAAGCCGCGTTTGTCGCCGGGGTGGGGGGCGGCTGCGTCGTTTCCCGAGCCTCGGAGCTCAAGGCGAGGCCCTCGGTGTCCCCCCCCGCGCCTCCGTCTCCGCAAAGGGGGGGACTTCGGGCGACATTCAGACTCACAGAAAAGGGGTGTGTGTGCAGAAAAATGGGGTCTGGGGGGGTCCTTCCCTTTCCCTTTTTATCTTCCTTTCCTTTTCCCTTTTCCCTTCCCCTTTCTTTCCCTTTCCCCTTCCTTTTCACATTTCCTTTCCTCT
This sequence comes from Bothrops alternatus, assembly GCA_034064705.1. NCBI lineage: Eukaryota > Metazoa > Chordata > Lepidosauria > Squamata > Viperidae > Bothrops > Bothrops alternatus. Next base: position 35,418 of record JARGCV010000676.1, read on the forward strand.
TCCCCTTCCCTTCCCCTTCCTTTTCCCTTCCCCTTCCTTTTCCCTTCCCTTTTCCCTTTCCCATTTCCTTCCCTTCTCCTTCCCCTTCTCCTTCGCCTTCGCCTTCCTTTTCCCTTCCCCCTTCCCTCTTCCCTTTCCCATTTCCTTCCCTTCCCTTTCCCTCTCATTTCCTTCCCCTTCCTTTTCCCTTTGTCATTTCCTTCCCCTTCCTTTTCCCTTTCCCATTTCCTTTCCCCTTCACTTCCTCTTCCCCTTCCTTTCCCCTTCCCCTTCCTTTCCCCTTCCCTTTTCCATTTCCTTCCCTTCTCCTTCCCCTTCCTTTTCCCTTCCCCCTTCCCCCTTCCCTTTCCCATTTCCTTCCCTTCCCTTTCCCTCTCATTTCCTTCCCCTTCCTTTTCCCTTTCTCATTTCCTTCCCCTTCCTTTTCCCTTCCCCCTTCCCTTTCCCATTTCCTTCCCTTCCCCTTCCTTTTCCCTTCCCCCTTCCCCCTTCCCTTTCCCATTTCCTTCCCTTCCCTTTCCCTCTCATTTTCTTCCCCTTCCTTTTCCCTTTCTCATTTCCTTCCCCTTCCCTTTCTCATTTCCTTCCCCTTCCCCTTCCTTTTCCCTTCCCCCTTCCCCCTTCCCCCTTCCCTTTCCCATTTCCTTCTCTTCTCCTTCCCCTTCCCTTTCCTTTTCCCTTCCCCTTCCTTTCCCCTTCCCCTTCTCTTCCCCCCTTCCGTTTCTCTTTCCCATTCGCTTTCCCTTCCCCCTTCCCCCTTCCCTTTCCCATTTCCTTCCCTTCTCCTTCCCCTTCCCTTCCCTTTTCCCTTCCCCCTTCCCCCTTCCCTTCCCCCTTCCCTTTCCCATTTCCTTCCCTCTCATTTCCTTCCCCTTCCCCTTCCTTTTCCCTTCCCCTTCCTTTCCCCTTCCCCTTCTCTTTCCCCCTTCCGTTTCTCTTTCCCATTCGCTTTCCCTTTCTCCTTCCCTTTCCCTTTTCTTCCCTTCCCTTCCTCTTTTTATCTTCCTTTCCTTTTCCCTCTTCCCTTCTCTTCTTTTCTCTTCTCTTCTTTTCTCTTCTTTCAAGTAGGATTGGAAAATGGAGACTCCTGAGTAATTCTGCTTCAGAAGCATCCTGGAGTTTTTACGGCAGGCTGTAATTATTTTTCTCCTTATCACTCTGCTTTTTTTTGTATCTCACACGCTCCTTCTCTCAGGCGCCATCACACACACACACACACACACACACACACACACGCAGAGACACACACGTGGGCACCCACACACAGCAGGCGCAGGCAAGGAAGGGCGAGGGGTACAAAGCAGCGCCCTTTTGCCCCGTTTTACAATGTTTCTTGGCTACAGTCGTTAAGAGAGTCATTGCAGTTGATGAGTAACCCGGTCATTAAGCAGATCCGGCTTCTCCCCTCCCTCCCCCCCCCGTTGACTTTGCTTGCCAGAAGGTCGCCAAAGGGGATCGCGTGACCCACCAGGGGACCAGCGACCGTCGTAAATCTGAGTCAGTTGCCACGTGGCCGGATTTTGATCACGTGACCGTGGGGGGGGACGCTGAAACGGCCGTAAGGGTGAAACGGGGTCATGAGTCCCTTTTTTCAGTGGCGTCGTAACTTGGAGCGGTTGCTAAACGAACTGTTGTAAGTCGAGGACGACCCGGCTAGGTGGAGCAACCAGGCAGGAGACTCCGTGGGACGTGGGGATTCGAACTGGTGGCCAAGGACGGGTGAGGAAATTGGAATTCTTCCCCCGTTTGAAACGCGAAACAAATGAGAAATTTCCTGACAGGGAGAACAATTCATCGGTGGAACGACTGGCCTCCAGATGGTTGTTGGTGCTGCAACACTGGGAAATTTGAAGAAGAAATGGGACAGCCATTTGTCCAGGATGGTCTAGGCCTGCTTAAGCAGGGGGTTGGACTAGAAGACCTCCAAGGTCCCTTCCAGCTCTTATTCTATGATGAAGGGAGGGAGGGAGGGAGGGAGGGAGGAGAGAAAGGGACAAAGGAGAAGGAAGGAAATGAAGAAAGAAGAAAAGAAGGAAGAAAATGAGGAAAGAAGGGAAGGAAGGAAGGAAGGAAGGTGAGAGGGACAAAGGAGAAGGAAGGAAATGAAGAAAGAAGAAAAGAAGGAAGAAAATGAGGAAAGAAGGGAAGGAAGGAAAGGAAGGAAGGAAGGAAGGAAGGAAGGTGAGAGGGACAAAGGAGAAGGAAGGAAATGAAGAAAGAAGAAAAGAAGGAACAAAATGAGAAAAGAAGGGAAGGAAGGAAGGAAAGGAAGGAAGGAAGGTGAGAAGGAAAAAAGAGAAAGAAGGAAATGAAAGAAGAAAAGAAGGAACAAAATGAGGAAAGAAAGGAAGGAAGGAAGGTGAGAGGGACAAAGGAGAAGGAAGGAAACGAGGAAGGAAGAAAATGAGGAAAGAAGGGAAGGAAGGAAGGTGAGAGGGACAAAGGAGAAGGAAGGAAATGAGGAAAGAAGAAAAGAAGGAAGAAAACGAGGAAAGAAGGGAAGGAAGGAAGGAAGGTGAGAGGGACAAAGGAGAAGGAAGGAAATGAAGAAAGAAGAAAAGAAGGAACAAAATGAGGAAAGAAGGAAGGAAGGAAAGGAAGGAAGGTGAGAGGGACAAAGGAGAAGGAAGGAAATGAAGAAAGAAGAAAAGATGGAACAAAATGAGGAAAGAAGGGAAGGAAGGAAGGAAGGAAGATGAGAGGGACAAAGGAGAAGTAAGGAAATGAAGGAAATGAGGAAAGAAGAGAAGGAAGGAACCGAAGGAAGGAAGGTGAGAAAGGGACAAAGGAGAAGGAAGGAAATGAAAGAAGAAGGAAAAGGAAGGAAAGGAAGGAAGGAAGGAGAGGGACAAAGGAGAAGGAAGGAAATAAAGAAAATGAGGGAAATGAGGAAAGAAGAGAAGAAAGGAAGGAAGGAAGGTAGATTAAAAAGGGACAAAGAAGGAAGGAAATGAAGAAAGAAGAAGAAAAGAAGGAAGGAAGGAAATGAGGAAAGAAGAGAAGGAAGGAAGGAAGATGAGAAGGAAAAAAGGGTAGGAGAAGAAGTGGCAGAACAAGGCAGTCCAAAGAGGCACCAGCCTAGAATCCCTATGCAGCCACAAATGAACACAAGAAGAAAGGGAAATGGGAAGGGGAAAAGATGAGGAAAATGACAAAGGGAAATGGGAAAAAAGAAAGAAAAAGAAAAAAAGAAAGAAAGAAAGAAAGAAAAAGAAAGAAAGAAAGAAAGAAAGAAAGAGGAAAATGGGAAAGGGAAAAAGAAGGAAGTGGCAGAACCAGGGGGGCTGAGTCCAGAGAGGCATCAGCCTAGAATCCCTGCGTAGCCACAAACTAAGCCCGACCCATCCTTTCCATTTCATAGACACCGCATCTCCTTCCTCGCAGCTGCTAACCATTAGTCCAGAAGATTCCTCTGCAGGGCCCTGAGTAGCCATAAATCACTTTAATTGGACCTTCGCAGGTGGACTTTCCCTGCTGACAATAATAACCAACAACTTGAATTGAAACCGGCAAACTGGCAGCTGGGCCAGATCGCCCCAACCGAGGCCTTGCCTGCCGCATCTTGTCTGAAGCTAAGCAGCGTCAGGCTCGGTTCGTCTTTGGATGGGGACCTGGGGGACCCTGGCTAGAGGGAGAAGTTGAGACACCTTGCCAGTGATTTGCCAACGACCAGGCTGCCAGCTGGATGTACCTCGTTTGCCTTCTGGCTGAAAATAATAATAATAATAATAATAATAATAATAATAATAATAATAATAGTAGTAGTAGTAGTAGTAGTAGTAGTAGTAGTAGTACGGTAGTAGTAGTAGTAGTAGTAGTAGTAGTTGGAAGGGACCTTGGAGGTCATCACCGCCTGCCCAGGTAGGAATCGTACACCATTCCAGACAAATGGCTGTCCAGTCTCTTCTTAAAAACTTCCAGTGTTGGAGCACCCACCGCTTCTGGAGGCAGCTTGTTAATAATAATAATAAAGTCGGAAGAGATCTTGGAGGTCATCTAGTCCAACCCCCTGCTCAGACAGGAGACCCCATACTATTTCAGACAAATGGCTACCCAGTCTCTTCTTAAAGACTTCCAATGTTGGAGTATTCACCGCTTCTGGAGGCAAGGAGTTCCACTGGTTAATTGCTCTCACTGTCAGGACATTTCTTCTTAATTCCAGGTTGCTTTTTTCCTTGATTAGTTTCCATCCGTTGTCCCTTCCTTCCTTCCTTCCTTCCTCTCACCTTCCTTCCTTCCTTCCTTCCTTCCTTCCTTCCTTCCTTCCTTCCTTCCTCTCACTCTCCTTCCTTCCTCTCACTCTCCTTCCTTCCTTCCTTCCTTCCTTCCTTCCTTCCTTCCTTCCTTCCTTCCTTCCTTCCTTCCTTCCTTCCTTCCTTCTAGAATCATAGAATCCTAGGGCTGGAAGGTACCTTGAAGGTCTTCTAGTCTGACCCCCTGCTCAGGCAGGAGACCCTAGACCATTTCAGACAAATGGCTGTCCAGTCTCTTCTTTAAAACTTCCAGGGTTGGAGCATTCACCGCTTCTGGAGGCAGGTTGTTAATAATAAAGTTGGAAGGGACCTTGGAGGTCATCTAGTCCAACCCCCTGCTCAGGCAGGAAACCTTATACCCTTTCGAACAAATGGCTGTCCAGTCCCTTCTTTAAAACCTCCAGTGTTGGAGCATTCACCGCTTCTGGAGGCAGGTTGTTCCACTGGTTAATTGTCCTCACTGTCAGGAAGTTTCTCCTGAGTTCCAGGTTGCTTCTCTCCTGGATCAGTTTCCATCGGTTGCTTCTAGTCCGGTGCTTTGCAGAATAGATGGACCCCCTCTTTTTTGGGGGCAGCCCCTCCAATATTGAAAGACTGCTATGCTAAAGAAAGCAGTGTCTGCATTCACCACAACACGTCTCATTCCCAGCCCCTGCAAGGAGGGGTGACATCAGCCAGACACACACACCCCCTCCACTTTGGGGAACAGCAGCCCAACGCTGGCAATTTCTTCTTGGCAGCCCCCCATCTCTTCCTAGGTGTGGGCCGATCCCAGGAGCTCAATGCCAGGTTTGTGACAAAGCTCAGCTGCGCCGCCTGCGCCCCCCCCCCGTGCTCCCCTGGCGCCACCCGCATAATTCCAATTTGATGCCTCCCTCGGCGGAGCGAATGGATTGATACAGCAATTTCCACGAACATCAGCAATGACAGGAGATGCGTCGGCTGTTTTTTCCCCCGGCTGCCTTCTGTCCTTGCGCAGGACTGGCAACTTGGGTGGGTGAGTGGGTGAGTGAGTGGCAGTAGGGGGGTGGAGGGTGGTAGAGGCTGCTGTGTCCGAGGCCTTCCCCCCCCCCTTGCACTCTGACCTGGCGGGGAGGTAGCATCCCCACATTTCTGCATCCTTGCAGGGAAAGAAAGCGATGGGAACCGAGAGGCAAACAAAGCTATAATGGGGGTCTGGGGGAAGGGGGCTTAAAGGAAGAGAAAAATGGGGGGGGGTGTTTAAGTGAGGGATTTGAACTACCCCAACTCACCCCCAAACCCCCAAACCCCTTCCAACACTGGAAGTTTTTAAGAAGAGACTGGACAGCCCTTTGTCTGAAATGGGACTATAGGGCAGGCCTTAGGACAGGGGTTCTCAACCTTGGCAACTTTAAGACTTGTGGACTTCAACTCCCAGAATTCCTCAGCCAGCAAAGCTGGCTGAGGAATTCTGGGAGTTGAAGTCCACAAGTCTTAAAGTTGCCAAGGTTGAGAACCCCTGCCTTAGGATATGGCAACATCCGGGGACCACCCGTCGCCTAGCAAGGTGTCAAAAACTTGAGGACCAAAAAAAAAAAGGAAAAAAGTGATAAAGTACAGGTAGTCCTCGACTTACAACAGTTCACTTAGTGATTGTTCGAAGTGACAATGGCACGGAAAAAAGTGCCCCCCCCCAAGCCACAGCCGAGCAAGACCCCTGCCTGCCCGCCCGGCCGTCCTCTTCCTCCTGTCCGAGGTTTCCATCGTTGTGAGCATTTCTGTTGGGGATTGGCAGCGGGGGTGGGGTGGGGGGGTGTTTGGTTTTTATTACCCCCCCCCCCGTCTGCTGGGTGGTTGCAGCAGGTTTTGGTCCCTTCACATGACCCTGGGACACTGTGACCGTCATAAATATGAATCGGTTGCCAAGCATCTGAATGTAAATCACAAGAGCCTGGAGAGGCTGCAACATTCCAGCTGATCAGCGCTTCTTCTGGGCTCAGCGGAAGCCCCAGGATCAGTGCAGAGCTCCAGCTGGAGCCTGGCGCTGATCCTGGCGCTTCCACTGAGCCCTGACAGCCCTGAAGAAGCGCCGATCAGCTGGAAAGAAGCACTGATGCTGGCGCTTCTGCTGAGCCCCAGACAGCCCTGCAGCTCCAGCCGTCTCTCACTCAGGCTTGTGTGGTGCTGCCCCCGGTTCAGCCCATTCCCCTCCCCTGCTACCCCTTTTCTAGGATGGTCAGGAATTCTGGGAGTTGAAGTCCACAAGTCATAAAAGAGCCAAGGTTGCCTACTCCTGGGTTAGACCGAAAGAGACATGGTTCACTTGTCCATCACCGTCTGGGTGAGGACAGCTAATCAGAAATATGCAGGCTATTGCAAGTTCAAACCACGGTTATTTGATAGGGTGAGATGGACAGTATATAAATGTTATAAATAAATAAATGTGAATTGTTCTGAGCTTGAAAAAGTTGCTTTGAGTTCAAAGGTCTAATCCAGGGGTCTTCAGGCTTGGCCCTTTGATGACTTATGGACTTCAACTCCCAGAATTCCCCAGCCAGCACACCTGGCTGAGGAATTCTGGGAGTTGAAGTCCACAAGTCATCAAAGGGCCAAGTTTGAAGACCCCTGCTCTAATCCAATGTTTGTCAACCTTGGCGGCTTGAAGAGGGGTGGGCTTCAACTCCCAGAATTCCCCAGCCAGGCACGCTGGCTGGGGAATTCTGGGAGTTGAAGTCCATAAGTCATCAAAGGGTCAAGTCTGAAGACCCCTGGGTTAGACAAACATTGGATTAACCTTTACTCGCCATGCTGCACGCGCTTTCCATCATTCCAGACGTGTTCTGAGTTTAAAATGTGCTGCCCCTTTTATGTGTGGAGCTGTTTTGAAAAATATTTGCAAGAGGGCTGGGCCTTGCTGGGGAAAAGGGAACAGCTTCGAATCTCAACAACATTTCAAATCCACAAAGCTTGGCGTGCCGTTTAATCCTAGAGACCTGTATTGGATCAGAGGAGCAGACCCTCCCGGGTCAGCGAGAGACCCCCGCCAATGGGGAGCAGCATGGTTTGATTTTGGAAAAAAAGAAATAAAATTAGATTTTGGTTGGGGTTTTTTGTTTTTTGTTTTGTTTTTCCAGAGAAGAGGCAAAATCAGCTCTTGGTTTTCTGTGACTAACAGAAGTGAGGTACATGGTGCAACCTGGCAACCAGAGAGAAAACAAGAATTAATGAATTTGAACATGATAATGTCTATGCCAGCTTTGTGCGGTTCTTATTTTACGGCTTCGGCATTCGCTGAGCAGAATTTTCCTTTTTAAATTGTGATGGGAAATACTCGACGTGGTGGTCACGGAGGGTCTCCCTGGAAGTAAAGAGAATTCCCACGTATTTTAGATTTTGCCTCAGGCAGCCATGAGATATCTGACTGCATTCATTGGCAGACTAAAGTTTCTAGCCCACAAGGACCAGTAAGGAAGGGGAATTCCCATGTCGATTTTGCACCAGGCAATTGTAAGATATTGAATTCCAATATGAGGAGGGTCTGGCTGCATTCATTAGAGGGCTAACGTTTCTAGTCCATAAGGACATGGAAGGAAGGAGAATTCCCATGTACTGTAGACTTTGCATCAAGTAGCTCTGAGGCATTTAATTCGGATGTGAGGAGGGTCTGACTGCATTCATTAGAGGGCTAAAGTTTGTAGTCCATAAGGGACCTGGAAGGAAAGAGAATTCCCATGTATTGTACATTTTACATCAGGCAGCAGCTGCACAGTGTTTAATTCAGATTTGAAGAGGGTTTGGCTGCATTCATTAGAGGGCTAAAGTTTCTAGTCCATAAGGGACCTGGAAGGAAAGAGAATTCTCATGTATTGTAGGTTTTGCATCAGGCAGCAGCTGCAAGGTGTTTAATTCAGATCTGAAGAGAGTTTGGCTGCATTAATTGGAGGGCTAAAGCTTCTAGTCCTTAAGGACCCAAAGAAGAGGACGCACGTCGGTCGTCAGCACCAGGAAAGACTGAAATATGTTCCCCACAATTCTGGAAGCTTCCGTCGTCTTTGTTTCTCCCTGTAATTAACAGAAGCAGAATCAATTAAGCCAAAGAGGAGGACATTTGCACGATGCATGGAGGCCCCCAAGCCTTGCGCTTCGCTGGGGGCAGCGTTTTTATTGGGGCACAACACACAACCCCCCCAAGGCCCCATTTGGCCCAGCATCCCTTCCACAGAACCCAAATCCCTCCGCAGTGGGGCTTGCCAGCCCCACACCTGAGCCCTCTTTTTCCAGTTTTTGGTAGAGGGCTGAAGAAGCAAGCTTCCTATTCCGGGTTTTTAACGGATTTAATTTTGGTTTACTGGTAGTTCTCAGCTTACCATCGTTCATTTATTGACCATTCAAAGTTACGATGGCATTGAAAAAAAAGTGGCTTATGTCCATTTTTCAGACTTACGGCCACAGCAGCATCCCCAGGGTCACGGGTTCAAAATTCAGTCGCTTGGCAGCTGACTCACATTCATGATAGAATAGAATAGAATAGAATAGAATAGAATAGAATTTGGAATAGAATAGAGAAAGGAATAGAATATAATTCAGAATGAATAGGAATAGAGAATAGAATAGAATAGAATAGAATAGAATAGAATAGAATAGAATAGAATATAGAATAGAATAGAATAGAATAGAAAATAGAACAGAACAGAATAGATTAGAATATAGAATAGAATAGAAAATAGAATAGAAAATAGAACAGAATAGAAAATAGAATAGAATAGAATACAGAATAGAATAGAATACAGACTAGAATAGAATAGAAAATAGAATAGAACAGAACAGATTAGAATATAGAATAGAAAATAGAATAGAATGGAATATAGAATAGAATAGAATAGAATAGAATAGAATATAGAATAGAATAGAATAGAATAGAACAGAACAGAATAGAATAGAATACAGAATAGAATAGAATAGAATAGAATAGAATAGAATAGAATACAGAATAGAATAGAATAGAAAATAGAATAGAATATAGAATAGAATAGAATAGAAAACAGAACAGAACAGAATAGATTAGAATATAGAATAGAATAGAAAATAGAATAGAAAATAGAATAGAAAATAGAATAGAATAGAATACAGAATAGAAAAGAATAGAATACAGAATAGAATAGAATACAGAATAGAATAGAATAGAATAGAACAGAATAGATTAGAATATAGAATAGAATAGAAAATAGAATAGAATATAGAATAGAATACAGAATAGAATAGAAAATAGAATAGAAAATAGAATAGAATATAGAATAGAATACAGAATAGAATAGAAAATAGAATAGAAAATAGAATAGAACAAAATAGAATATAGAATAGAAAATAGAATAGAATATAGAATAGAATAGAATATAGAATAGAAAAGAATAGAATAGAATATAGACTAGACTAGACTAGACTAGACTAGACTAGACTAGACTAGACTAGACTAGACTAGACTAGACTAGACTAGAATAGAATAAGAATGGAATGGAATGGAATAGAGCTGGAAGGGACCTTGGAGGTCTTCTAGTCCAGCCCCCTGCTCAAGCAGGAGAACCTACACCCTTTCAGATCATGGGATCCCCTTTTGCCACCTTCTGGCAAACAAAGTCAATGAGGAAGCCAGATTCATTTAACAACCACATGTCTCACTTAACGACCGCGATGATTCCCTTAACACCCGTGGGCGAGAAAGGTCCTAAAACGGGGCAAAACCCACGGAACAACCGTCTGGCTTTAGCGGGAGAAATTTTGGGCTCGGCTGTGGCCATAAATAAAAAAAACTACCCTGTTTGTTTGCCGTGGCTTGAAGTTAAATCTTTCACCGCTGTTTCAACGGTTTTGCAGATAAATTGTGGAAAGCAAAAAAGGCTTCAGGATTTCACCTTTCGCTTCCTACCCCAATATTTTTCCGACTGACGTCCTTTCTGCTTATATCCTTTCCACAAACAAAAGAAAGGAACACAAACGCGTTGCCCTTTTCGTTCGTGTTCTTAGCATGGGCGGCTTCGAGCTCAGCGCTTTTTCTGGGGAGGCAGAGGGGGGGAAGAAGCAGGATTAAAATCCAGGAAAAGCAGAATTATGTCCGAACAACAAACGAAGCGCTCTGGGTATTATTACGGAGCCCACTTTAAACCCAGCTGGGGTTATATTTTGTTGTTTTTTTTAAAAAAAAACCAATTAAAGTAGGAAATCGGCGAAGCTTTGTGAAAATCTGCACATGGAGACGTCAACTAATCAAGGAGAGAAGCAACCTAGACCAGTGATGGCGAACCTTTTAGAGACCGAGTGCCCAAAAACTAGCCCCGCCCCTGCTCCGCCCCCACCCCGCCTGCCCGCAGGGCCACTCACCGCCTCCAGGGCCCGCCACAGATCGCCCAGCAGCGCCACGGCGGCCGTGCCCTCTGCCCGCGCCCCGCAGCATCAACTGTGCATGATGGGGCGTGAGGGCAGAGTCTTGTCTACGCTACCTGGCTGCCATGTCCCTGGCTGCACTGCTCCGCGTGGGCCACGCTCGGGGGCAACTCTCCTCCAGGGGGGGCTGCTGGGGAGGAGGGGGCCGTGGGGGGAGGGGGGCAGGGGCAACGGCACGTGTGCCCACAGAGAGGGCTCCGAGTGCCGCCTCTGGCACCCGTGCCATAGGTTCGCCACCACTGTTCTAGTCCAACTTCCTGCTCAGGTAGGAAACCCTCTACCATTTCAGACCAATGGCTGTCCAGTCTCTTCTTAAAAACTTCCAGTGTTGGAGCCTTCACTGCTTCTGGAGGCAAGGAGTTCCACTGGTTAATTGTTCTGACTGTCAGGAAGTTTCTCCTTAGTTCCAGGTTGCTTCTCTCCTTGATGAGTTTCTACATGTTGCTTCTTGTCCTGCCTTCAGGCGCTTTGGAGGATAGCTTGGCTGCCTCTTCTTTGGGGCAGCCCCTGAGATACTGGAAGGCTGCTATCCTGTCCCCGCTCGTCCTTCTCTTCATTAAAGTAGACATTCCCAATTCCAGCCACCGTTCCTTATATGTTTTAGCCTCCAGTCCCCTAATCATCTTTGTTGCTCTTCTCTGCACTCTTTCTAGAGTCTCAACATCTTTTTTACATCATGGTTGTGTGGCTTTGGCTTCAAGAATGTGCAAAATACTCTTCCTGCACCGAACAAACCAAGGTTAACCATGACCAGGTTTCGGAGGTTGTAGGAATGCTCCTTTCCTGTCCAGTCTCTTAGAATAGAATAGAGTTGGAAGGGACCGTGGAGGTCATCTAGTCCAACCCCCCGCTCAGGCAGGAAACCCTATACCATTTCAGACAAATGGCTGTCCAGTCTCTTCTTAAAGACTTCCAGTGTTGGAGCATTCACCGCTTCTGGAGGCAGGTGGTTCCACTGGTTAATTGTTCTGACTGTCAGGAAGTTTCTCCTTAGTTCCAGGTTACTTCTCTCCTTGATGAGTTTCTACATGTTGCTTCTTGTCCTGCCTTCAGGCGCTTTGGAGGATAGCTTGGCTGCCTCTTCTTTGGGGCAGCCCCTGAGATACTGGAAGACTGCTATCCTGTCCCCCCTGGTCCTTCTCTTCATTAAAAACTGGACATGCCCAATTCCTGCAACTGTTCTTCCTATATTTTAGCCTCCAGTCCCCTGATCCTCTTTGTTGCTTTGTTCTCCTCTAAATGAGCAGAATTCAGGATGGGAATTCATGAAATCCCGTTTTTAAAAGAGGGCGGGACCCCCCCAAGTTTCTAGTCCTTCGCGACGGCGATAAAAGGTGGGAAAATATAAACATGGCAGGAGATTGCTCGGATTAGACCTTCAACGCCTTTCCGAAAGAAAGTGTCAGCATGCTGATTAGCAACGACAGAATAGATTAAGCAAAAAAGGATAATTACAGTAGGCGGTAATATGCAGAACAGAAAGCAAATATTCAGATTAGGATACGGTAGAGAAAAGAGATGGTCTCGGGCAAAATGAGGGGGTGCATTCCCCCCCCTTTTTTTTGCTTTCTTTGCTTTGCCTGCTTGCCAACAACAGCCTGAAATATAACCTTGCCAAATCCAGTGTAGGGAAGAAACATTTTTCAAGGTGGAAATACAAAATTTGAGAGGAGAACATACAAAGTGCAGAGGTTGGCTGGGGGGTGGGTGGGGAGGATGAAGGCTCCAACACTGGAAGTTTTTAAGAAGAGACTGGACAGCCATTTGTCTGAAAAGTATAGGATCTCCTAGTTGAGCAGGAAGTTGGAGTAGAAGACCTTCACAATCCCTTCTTAATCTGTTGTTCTGTTATGGATGGAAACCAGTCATTATGGAATTCACTTCCAGAAGAGGTCGTGACAGTTGTCAGCCTTGACAGCTTCAAGGCAGGGCTAGATAGATTCATGGAGGCCAAGTGTATCGGTGGCTATTAAAACGGATGTCCATGTGCCGCCTCTATGTTGGTTGAGGCAGGCAGGATTCCCTTGGGTACCATTTGTTGGGGGTCAAGGGAAAGGGAGGGTTTTGCCTTCTCTTTCTGCTCAAGATCCCCATGTACAATTGGTGGCCCACTGGGTGACACAGAAGGCTGGACTCGATGGGCTTTGGCCTGATTCAGCATGGCTCTTCTTATGTTCTTTCTTTCCTTCCTTCCTTCCTTCCTTCCTTCCTTCCTTCCTTCCTTCCTTCCTTCCTTCCTTCCTTCCTTCCTTCCTTCCTTCCTTCCTTCCTTCCTTTGCTTCCTTCCTTAGTTCCAGGTTGCTTCTCTCCTTGATGAGTTTCCATCCATTGCCCTTCCTTCCTTATGAAACCAGATTGCAACGCCTTGGTCTCTTCAGCCTTGAAAGACGGCGTTTAAGGGGTGACTTGATCGAAGTGTATAAAATCATGCATGGGATAGAAAAGGTGGATAGAGAAAAATTCTTTTCTCTATCACACAATACCAGGACAAGGGGGCACTCCCTAAAGCTTATAGCTAAGAAAGTGAGGACAAATAAAGGGAAATATTTCTTCACCCAGAGGGTCGTTGATTTATGGAATTCACTTCCTGAAGTGGTCGTGACAGCTGTCAGCCTTGACAGCTTCAAGGCAGGGCTAGATAGATTCATGGATGCAAAGTGTATCGGTGGTTATTAAAACGGATGTCCATGTGCCGCCTCTATGTTGGTTGAGGCAGGCAGGATTCCCTTGAGTACCATTTGTTGGGGGTCAAGGGAAAGGGAGGGTTTTGCCTTCTCTTTCTGCTCAAGATCCCCATGTACAATTGGTGGGCCACTGGGTGACACAGAATGCTGGACTCGATGGGCTTTGGCCTGATTCAGCATGGCTCTTCTTATGTTCTTATGTTCTAAGGAGAGAAGCAACCTGGAACTAAGGAGAAACTTCCTGACAGTTAGAACAATTAAGCAGTGGAACCACCTGCCTCCAGAAGCGGTGAATGCTCCAACACTGGAAGTTTTTAAGAAGAGACTGGATAGTCATTTGTCCATGAATGGTATAGGGTTTCCTGCCTGAGCAGGGGGTTAGACTAGATGACCTCCAAGGTCTCTTCCAACATCATCATCATCATCATCATCATCATCATTATTATTATTATCATTATCATTATCGTGGTCGCCACAATGTAAAAAAGATGTTGAGACTCTAGAAAGAGCAACAAAGATGATCAGAGGGCTGAAGACTAAAACATACAAGGAACGGTTGCTGGAATTGGGCAACAATACAATATATACAATAAATACAATACAATAGAATACAATAGATACAATACAATACAATAAATACAATAAATACAATGCAATAAATACATAAATACAATACAATACAATACAATAGATACAATACAATAAATACAATACAATACAATACAATAAATACAATGCAATAAATACATAAATACAATACAATACAATACAATAAATACAATACAATAGATATAATACAATAGATACAATACAATACAATAAATACAATACAGTGCAATAAATACAATACAATACAATAGCTACAATACAATAAATACAATACACTACACTACAATAAATACAATGCAATAAATACAATAAATACAATACAATAAATACAATACAATATAATAAATGCAATACAATACAACAAAATACAATAATACAAATTTGGCCAAGTGGGATAAAATACACAAGGAATTTGTCTCCCATGCAGAATCTCTCAGTGGTCCTGCAAAGCAACAGAGTAATAATAATCATAATTATGATAACAATTAAAGGCGGTCATTTGGTACAAATGACCACAGCTGACGAAGTAGATGTCAACCTTGCAGCAATGTCACTTGAGATGCCCAGGAGAGCAATGGGTCACGAAGCGGTGCCACCACCACCTCCAGGATGGCCAGCTCCGGAATGATGTAGGGGCTCCTGCTCCAGGAGGGGGCTGGACTAGAAGACCTCTACGGTCCCTCCCCACTCGGCGAATCTGTTATTCTGAAGACACGGCCCAGTCCCAAATCTCACAGCTCCTCTGAGGAGCCTCAGAGTTGACCAGCTGTCCGTCTCTGTCACCCTTTAATATAGAGCTGAGCATTTTACGGTCGCCAGACACATCCGGCCCTTTGGGTATGGCTGGTCCAGAGCAAAGAAGGACGAGGGGGGACGTGATAGAAGTCTTTCAATATTTGAGGGGCTGCCCCAAAGAAGTGGAGGGGGTCACGTTATTCACCAAAGCACCAGAGGGAAGGAGAAGAAGCAACGGACGGAAACTGATCAAGGAGAGAAGCAACCTGGGATTAAAGAGGAAATTTCCCAACAATTAACCAGTGGAACAGCTTGCCACCAGAAGTTGTGGGTGCTTTGTCACTGGAGGTCTTTAGGGTTCAGGTGTGGAACGGTATAGGGCAGGGGTAGGCAACCTTGGCTCTTTTATGACTGGTGGACTTCAACTCCCAGAATTCCTCAGCGTGCCTGGCTGAGGAATTCTGGAAGTTGAAGTCCACCAGTCATCAAAGAGCCAAGGTTGCCTACCCCTGGTATAGGGTTTCCTGCCTGAGCCAGGGGTTGGACTAGAAGACCTCCAGGGTCCCTCCCAACTCCATTCCAACTCTCTCCAGCTTGCGTGGATCGCTTTTGTTTCGAAGGCGACGGCTCGTTGCTTTCCAATGTACGTCGGTGCGTTTGTGCAGCCTTACGCACCTTCACAGCCCTGTCCGTCTGTCCCTCCACAACAGTCCATGTTTCTCCAGTGGTTCCTTGGGAAAATTAATTGCCCACCCCTCCTTTAATAAGGGGGGGAAGGGGAGCTGTCTTCTGTCCCTTGCGGGTCTCCGGAGGCGCACGTTCCCCAGCCTCCAGCGCATTAATATTCATGCGCCTCTCTCCAGAAGCAGTTGACCTTGTGCAATGCGCGACTCTCCTTGAGCGGTGCCGTCATTTACACACACTGACACTTGTCACCGGTCGTCTCAATGGGCTCCCTGGAGCCTCCGGGAGGAGAGGCAGAAAGGACAGCTGACAGCTGACGGATCAGATCCCGTGTTTGGCCATTACGCTCCTGTCGTGTCGCGGTAATGGAGCCGTGGGTGAAGGGGGCAGGCGGCCTGGCTGGCGGGTGCAGCCCGGGCCGGGGGCTGGGGAGGAGAGGTGGGGGAGGTTTCCCCCAAAACACGAAAACGAGGTAGAGGGGTTTCTCCCAAGGAAAGGGAGTCTGGCAGGATTCCAGGACATGGAATCCGAGGCTGGAAGGGAGCCCAGAGGTCTACTAGTCCACCCCATACATGCACGGCGCGACGGCCTGCATTGCGCATGCGTGGCGTGACGGCCCGCATCGCACATGCGTGGAGTGATGGCCTGCATCACGCATGCGCGGGGGCCTGCATCGCGCATGTGCACTGCTACTCCGCGCATGCGCGGTGCTGCCCCCTGCACTGGCCGAGGGGAAAAGGGGAAAAAAATGGCGGACTGCATTGTTTGGCAACCCCCGTGAAATGGTCGTTCGACCCCAAATGGGGTCGTGACCCACAGGTTGAGAACCGCTGTTCTAGACTGAATCGCCCTCTAATGAGTTTCCGCCCATTGCCCTTCCTTCCTTCCTTCCTTTCTTCCTTCTTCTTTCCTCTTTCCTTAACTTCCCCCTTTCTCTTTTCTTTCTTCCCTTCCTTCCCTTCTTCATCCTTCCTTTCTTCCTTTCCTTCCGTCTACCTTCCTCCTTCCTTCCTTAACTTCCCCTTCTCTTTTCCTTCCTTCCTTCCTTCCTCCTTCTTTCCTTTCCTTCCTTCTACCTTCCTCCTTCCTTCCTTCCCCTTCTCTCTTTTCCTTCCTTCCTTCCCTCCCTGCCTCCTTCCTTCTACTTCTTCCTTCCTTCCTTCCTTCCCTTCTTCCTTCCTTCCTAAACTTCCCCTTCTCTTTTCCTTCCTCCCTTCCTTCCTTTCCTTCTTTCTTCCCTCTTTCTTCTTTCCTTTTTCCTTAACTTCCCCTTCTCTCTTTTCTTTCTTTCTTTCCTTCCTTCCTTCCTTCCTTCCCTTCTTCCTTCTTCCTTTCCTTCCATCTACTTTCCTCCTTCCTTCCTTAATTTCCCCTTCTCTCTTTTCCTTCCTTCCTTCCCCTGCCTCCTTCCTTCCTCCTTCCTTTCCTACTCCTTCCTTCTTTCCTTCCTTCCTTCCCTCCTTCCTTCCTTCCTAAACTTCCCATTCTCTTTTCCTTCCTTCCTTCCTTCCTTCCCTCCCTCCTTCCTTTCCTTCCTTCCTTCCTTCCTTCCTTCTTTCCTTCCTTCCTTCCCTTCTTCCTTCTTTCCTTTTCTTCTTTCCTGCCCTTCCACCCTCCCTCCCTCCTTCCTCATTCCTTCCTTTCCTTCCTTCTACTTCTTCCTTCCTTTTCCTTCCTTCCTCCCGCTGATGACCTGTGACACGTGAAGCCCCCTCTTTGTCCCGTCCAGGGCCTCCTGCCTGTCACTCAATTTAATTGGGTGAACTGCCAGCGCAGAAGGTAGAAGAAACGAGTGTCAAAGAGACCTGTCATTTGGCCTCTTCAAACGAAGAGACTCTTTGTCACACTCAGCCGGGGCTTCTGCTGACCCAGGGAGGGGGGGGAGTTTCCCCCAAGATGCCTTTAAGCAGCCCCCCCCCAGGAAGCTGAGGGTCGCCTGGGCCCCCTCTCCAGGGGTTGGGGGCGTCCCACACGATGCCTGCCGGCAGGACCACGCTTGGCTGAACGAAACGTTCAGACATCCCACAACATCTGGATCCAAGGGGCTGGGCTGGCTTTCCCCCCCTTAAAAAGGGGGTCTTGTTTGGTTGCCATGCAGACCTGGGCCCAAGTTTTGGGGGAGCTCTGCAACCTGCAGCCCCTCGCCCCTTCTTCTCCCACCCACTCACCCACCCGCTCAAAAGGGCTGAACCAGGACGAGGTGTTTGTTTATTTATGAATTCACTTAACGTAAAGGCAGTCAATCCATCAATCAGAACAAAGCTGGAAGGGACCTTGGAGGTCATCTAGTCCAGGGCTTTTCAACCAGGTGGTCCATGGGCACCTGGCAGGCGGGACGTGACCATCCTAGGAAAGGGGTAGCGGGGGAGGGGAAGGGGCTGAACCGGTGGCAGCACCACACAAGCCTGAGCGAGAGACGGCTGGAGCTGCAGGGCTGTCAGGGCTCAGCGGAAGCGCCAGGATCAGTGCCGCTTTCCAGCTGATTGGTGCTTCTTTGGGGCTGTCAGGGCTCAGCGGAAGCACCAGGACCAGCGCCAGGCTCCAGCTGGAGCTCTGCACTGATCCTGACTCTTCTGCTGAGCCCAGAAGAAGCGCCGATCAGCTGGAATGTTGCAGCCTCTCCAGGGTCTTGTGATTTACACTCAAATGCTTGGCAACTGATTCATATTTATGACGGTCACAGTGTCCCAGGGTCATGTGAAGGGACCAAAACCTGCTGCAACCACCCAGCAGACGGGGGGGGCAAATAAAAACCAAACAACCCCCATCCCATCCCCGCTGCCAATCCTCCACAGATAGACATGATAGAGTAGATAGATAGATAGATAGATAGATAGATAGATAGATAGATAGATAGATAGATAGATAGATAGATAGGTAGGTAGGTAGGTAGGTAGACACAGACAGACAGACAGATAGATGGATGTAGGACAACAGACAGACAAGATAGGGTAGACAATAGATAGCTAGATAGAGATAGACAGACAGACAGACAGACAGACAGACAGACAGACAGACAGATAGATACAGATGGATGGATGGATGGTTGTAAGTTGTGGTTGTAAGTTGAGGACTGAGTATATTTCTGTCCAGGCACAGCCGGTTGCTGACCCCTCTGAGGTCTTCTTAGCCCCCATTTCCACAGACCCATTATCCCTGCCCGGAGGGATAATGAGCCCATGTGCCTGCAGCCGGGGGAGGCCCCCTTAATGGACGCCTGGCATCTCTTCCTGCCCAGCTCTCTGCTCCCTGACCCAAGAGAGCCATTTGCAGCATAAACTTTAATTAGGGATTTTTATTCTCTTTAATCGGGCAGCAACACCTGGGGGGGAGCATTGAGAGGCCGGGAGGGGGAGGGGGAGGGGGAGGCAGAAGAAGTGGGTGGGGGAAGCTCCTGGCCAGTAGGGGGAGGGGAGGATGGATGGGTGGATGAACAGATAGATGGATAGGTAGATAGGTAGGTAGGTAGGTAGGTAGGTAGTTAGGTAGATAGATAGATAGATAGATAGATAGATAGATAGATAGATAGATAGATAGATAGATAGATAGATAGATAGATAGATTGACTGACACACAGACAGATAGACAGACAGACAGATAGATAATGGGTGGGTGGGTGGACGGACAGACAGATGAACAGACTGGATGGGTGGATGGAGACAGACAGACAGAGACATTCATGATGATGACGATGATGACAGATGCTGGGTGTGTTCTTGCTGCCTAGGAGAAAAGCCGCCCCTCCCCCACCTCTCCCCTCCTCCCCCTGGCAGCGGGCCAGCGCCTGTCTCTCCTCGCCAGATGTCCGAAATCTCTCGCCAGGTGGCTGCACCAGCCTCGCGCTTTCCCATTAATTAAATGTTGGGCTTTTTTTCACCACTCCTCCAACCTTCTTTATGGCCATTGTGGGACTCCCAAGATTAGCCCGTTTAACAACTGGCTGGGGAGCCAGGCTGGGCTCCCTCTCTCCGTCCGGCTGTGGCAGCTGCTCCCTGCCTGCGCTCCAGCCTGGATGGACCAACCACAGAAAGGCCCGAAATATCCTGTTCCCTTCCTTCCTTCCTTCCTTCCTTCCTTCCTTCCTTCCTTCCTTCTTTCGATCCTTCGTTCCTTCGTTCCTTCCTTCGTTCCTTCCTTCCTTCCTTCTTTCGTTCCTTCTTCCTTCGTTCCTTCCTTCCTTCCTTCCTTCCTTCCTTCCTTCTTTTGTTCCTTCTATTCCTTCGTTCCTTCGTTCCTTCCTTCGTTCCTTCGTTCCTTCCTTCCTTCTTTCGTTCCTTCCTTCCTTCCTTCGTTTCTTCCTTCCTTCCTTCCTTCTCTCCTTCCTTCCTTTCCTGGCTAGAGAAGACTGATTGGTTTTTAAACACCTGTCAGGCGGTTGCTAAGGCACCATTAATCGCGGGCCGTTAATGCAAAAAACTCTCCTTCCCAAAGCATCCAGATGGGGCCTCAGACTTGAGATCTCGTCTGTAAAATGGGCATAGCAAGAGTGAGCGCACAGAGGCCTCTGCTAGTTCTGTGAAATCGTCCTGTTCTGTTCTGTTCTCAGCCGTTGTGGGCTAGTCCCAAGCCCTTGGCAATCATGGGTTAGAATAGAATAAGGAATAGAATAGAATAATGAATAGAATAGAGAATAGAATATAGAACAGAACAGAAAGGAATGGATAGAATAGAATAGAATAGAATAGAATAGAATAGAATAGAATAGAATAGAATAGAATAGAATAGAATAGAATAGAATAGAATAGAATAATGAATAATGAATAGAATAGAATAATGAATAATGAATAGAATAGAATAGAATAGAATAGAATAGAATAGAATAGAATAGAATAGAATAGAAATAGAATAGAATAGAATAGAATAGAATATGGAATAGAAAAGAATAGAATAGAATAGAATAGAGTAATTAGAATAGAACTAGAAGAATAGAACTAGTAGAACAGAACATAGAATAGAATATAATAGAATGGAATAGAATAGAATAGAATAGAATAGAATAGAATAATGAATAGAATAGAATAGAATAGAATAGAAATAGAATAGAATAGAATAGAATAGAATATGGAATAGAATAGAATAGAATAGAATAGAATAGAGTAATTAGAATAGAACTAGAAGAATAGAACTAGTAGAACAGAACATAGAATAGAATATAATAGAATGGAATAGAATAGAATAGAATAGAATAGAACAGAATAGAATATAGAATATATAGAATAGAATAGAAAAGAGAATAGAAAAGAGAATAGAAAATAATAGAATAGAGAATAGAATAGAGAATAACAAATAGAATAGAAAATAGAACAGAACAGAACAGAATAGAGAATAAAATATAGAACAGAATAGGTCCAGTCTCTTCTTAAAAACCTCCAGTGTTGGAACATTCACAACTTTTGGAGGCAAGGAGTTCCACTGATTAATTCCCTTGGGAAGATTCAGGTCTAGAGACGCTGCTGGTTTCTCAGTACAGAGAAGTCCTCAACTTACAACTATTTCTCTAGTGACCGTTCAAAGTTACAACAGCACTGGAACAAGCAACTCATGACCGTTTTTCACACTTACGACCATTTCAGCATCCCCCCATGGTCATATGATCAAAACCAGATGCTTGGCAAATGACTCAGAGTTGTGACGGTCGTAGTGTCCTGGGGTCTCCTCTTGCGAGCTTCTGAGAAGCGAAGTCAATGCGGGAAGCTGGATTCATTTAATAATCAGGCGATAACTTCAATGATTCACTTAATAACAGTGGCAAGAAACATCATAAAACAGGGCAAAACTCGCAGAACGACTGTCTCGCTTAGTAACACACGTTTTGGCCTCTTCATAGGATGCTCTTTATTAGAGAGACAGAGAGAGATGGAAGGATGGATGGGTGGATGAACAGATAGACAGACACAGGCAGGCAGGCAGACAGACCAGACAGACAGACACAGACAGACAGATAGATGGATAGTGAGATACAGACAGACAGACTAGATCACAGGTCAGCAACCTGCGGCTCCGGAGCCGCATGTGGCTCTTTGAGCCTTCCCCCATGGCTCCCAGCCTCCTCTGCCATTTGCAGAGAGAGACAGAGACAGAGAGAGGCACTTGCGCTTCCCTGACCTCTCTCTCTCTCTCTCTCTCCTCTCTCTCTCCTCTCTCTCTCTCTCTCTCTCTCTCTCTCTCTCTCTCTCTCCTCTCTCTCTCTCTCTCTCTCTCTCTCTCTCTCTCTCTCTCTCTCTCTCTCTCTCTCTCTCTCTCTCTCTCTCTCTCTCTCTCTCTCTCTCTCTCTCTCTCTCTCTCTCTCTCTCTCTCTCTCTCTGTGTGTGTTCTCCGAGGGAGCTGAAAAGCTTATTGGGCGGAGCTCCTCTCTTTGCTGCATCTCTACAGGAAGCAGGAAGCAGGAAGGGCAGGAGAGAGCTAGCTAGCCCAGCTAGGCTGACTCAGGAATTCTGGGAGTTGAAGTCCATGAGTCATAAAAGAGCGAGGTTGCCTACCCTGAGCTTGTTGGAGAACAGCTTGAAGCCAGCTTGCCAGGTGAGCAGCAGATAGGAGAGAGGGAGAGAGGGGGGGAGAGAAAGAGAAAGGGAGGGAGAGAGAGAGAGGGGGAGAAAGAGGGAGAGGAAAGAGAGAGAGAGAAAGAAAGAGCGTGGGGGAAGAGGACAGACCAAGGGCAGATAGAGAGAGAGAGAGAGGGAGAGAGAGAGAGACACAGAGAGAGAGACCCTTTTGACATCTAAAATGAAGATAACACTGCATATATCTTTTTTTACCTACACACACAAACACACATTCATACATACACACACACAAACACACACACACACACACACACACCTATAATAAAGGTAAAAAAGGATATATGCAGTGTTATCTTCATTTTAGATATCAAAAGGGTTTTGCGGCTCCCCGTGTTTTGTTTTCGGTGGGAAACGGGTCCAAGTGGCTCTTTGAGTGTTTTGGGTTGCCTACCCCTGGACTAGATAGATAGATAGATAGATAGATAGATAGATAGATAGATAGATAGATAGATAGATAGATAGATAGATGGATGGATGGATGGATGGATGGATGGATGGATGGATGGATGGAAGGACGGTTGTAAGTTATGGTTGTAAGTTAAGGACTGAGTATATTTCTGTCCAGGCACAGCCGGTTGCTGACCCCTCTGAGGTCTTCTTAGCCCCCATTTCCACAGACCCATTATCCCTGCCCGGAGGGATAATGAGCCCATGTGCCTGCAGCCGGGGGAGGCCCCCTTAATGGACGCCTGGCATCTCTTCCTGCCCAGCTCTCTGCTCCCTGACCCAAGAGAGCCATTTGCAGCATAAACTTTAATTAGGGATTTTTATTCTCTTTAATCGGGCAGCAACACCTGGGGGGGAGCATTGAGAGGCCGGGAGGGAGAGGGGGAGGGGGAGGGGGAGGCAGAAGAAGTGGGTGGGGGAAGCTCCTGGCCAGTAGGGGGAGGGGAGGATGGATGGGTGGATGAACAGATAGATGGATAGGTAGGTAGGTAGGTAGGTAGGTAGGTAGGTAGGTAGATAGATAGATAGATAGATAGATAGATAGATAGATAGATAGATAGATAGATAGATAGATAGATAGATAGACAGACAGATAGACGAATAGTCAGACAGAGACAGACGACTAGATAGATAGATAGAGAGAGAGAGAGAGAGAGAGAGAGAGAGATGGATGGATGGATGGATGGATGGATGGATGGATGGATGGATGGACGGATGGATGGATGGATGGACGGATGGACGGACAGACGGATGGATGTAGGACAATAGATAGACATGATAGATTAGACAAAGGATGGACAGATAGATAGATAGATAGACAGAGAGAGAGAGAGAGATATGGATGGATGGGTGGATGGATGGATGGATGGATGGATGGACGGATGGATGGATGGACGAATGGACGGACAGACGGATGGATGTAGGACAATAGATAGACATGATAGATTAGACAAAGGATGGACAGATGGATAGATAGATAGATAGATAGATAGATAGATAGATAGATAGATAGATAGATAGATAGCCAATAGAGGCCAGTAGAGGGAGGGGACTTTGGAAATGGAGTGGGGGGGGACACACCAGCCGCAGCAAATGTTTTGGGGTGCAAGAGGGGAAAGATTTCCCTCTCTGGCTTTGTAGACTGACAGGAGAGCAGATTCCCCCCCCCCCACACACACAGACAGACAGCCTATCCCTGGCAACGGTTGAGCAGAGACTGCAAAATAAATGGCTGCTCCCCCCATTTGGCAGCCCGGAGCTGCCAAGGACAGCATCATTTCTGGGAGGGGGTCAAGAGGGCCCCCATTAACATCAGCAGAGGGATGGCGTCATAACTTTGCTGCATTAGTGCAGAACCTGGGGCCACGGTGGAGGAGGAGGAGGAGGAGGAAGAGGAGGAGAAAGAGGAGAGGAAAAGAGGAGGGAGAGGAAGAAGAGAAGATGGAGAAGAGGAAGAGGAAGGGGAGGAGGAGGAGGAAGAGGAAGAGGAAGGGGGAGGGGAAGGAAGAGGCAGGGAGGGGGAGGACTGAGGGATCCTCTGTACTCTCTGAGCTGGGTGGTTTTCTTGCAGATGTTTCACGACCCAACTAGGGAACATCATTAATGCTAGAAGGGAGGGGGGAGTTGCGAGGAGGAGGAGGAGGAGGAGGAGGAGGAGGAGGAGGAGGAGGAGGAGGAGGAGGAGGAAGGGACTGTGGGGTCCTTGGTGCCCTCTCAGCTGGGTGGTTTCCTTGCAGACGTTTCATGACCCAACTAGGGAACATCATCAATGTTAGAAGGGAGGGGGGTTTGCAGAAAGAGAGGGGGGGAAGAGGAGGAGGAGGAGGAGGAGGAGGGCTGTGGGGTCCCTGGTGCCCTCTGAGCTGGGGGGTTGTCTTTCAGACGTTTCATGACCCAACTAGGGAACACCATCAGTGCTAGAAGTGTGTGTGTGTGGGATGGTTACAAAGGAAGTTTTTGGGCTTGACTGCAAGGCTTACCTTTTAATCCCCCAGAGAGTTCAAGGATGCTTCTTCTGGCAGACAAGAGGGCAGGCCAGTTGTGCAAAGGGGAAGTTGAGGCACACTCCGCTCGCCCGTCCCTCCTTCTCCGGATCTCTCCTTCTCCGCTTCGGACGGTTTACCTCGTCAACTCTCTTCGCCCGTCAAAATCCCCAAGTCACGAAAGGGCCAAGAAAAATGGTCACGGCTTTTCAGTGCCCTTGTAACTCTGAACGGTCACTAAACAAATGGCCGTAAATGGAGGACTACCTGTACAGGTTATTGATACAAATTGGTTTTTTAAAAAAAAAATATCTCAAGCATTTTCCTTTCTAGGCCAAGATGGGCAAGGTTTTAGGAAAGAATAACAGACTTGGAAGGAACCTTAAAGGTCATCTAGTCCAACCCCCTGCTCAGGCAGGAGACCCTGCACCATTTCAGACAAGTGGCTGTCCGGTCTCTTCTTAAAAGCCTCCAGGGATGAAGCACCCACAGCAACCACTGATTGATTGATTGATTGATTGATTAACAGCATAACAGAGCTGGAAGGGGCCTTGGAGGTCATCTAGACCAACCCCCTGCTCAAGCAGGAAATCCTAGACCATTTCAAAAAAGTGGCCGTCCAGTCTCTTCTTAAAAGCCTCCAGGGATGAAGCACCCACAACTCCCACTGATTGATTAATTCATTAACAGCATAACAGAGTTGGAAGGGGCCTTGGAGGTCATCTAGTCCAACCCCCTGCTCAGGCAGGAGATTTGGAAGTGGTGGGGGGGAATCTAAAAAGGGAGAATTAACGAGCTGAGCCAGGCCCGAGTGCAGGGACAGCCCACTAATCTCCCTATTAAAACCTTAAGAGGAATCCTGGCGCCTTTCTGTATAAACTCATTAACTTTTATGGCGTAATAAATGGATCCTATTAAAGCATAATTCGCTCCATGCTGGGGGCAAGTTAACCTCTTGAAGCCTCCGCGGCAGCTGCCTGTCATCTTGCCCCCCCCCCCGCTTGCAGCATGTGGGAAGGCTTCCCCCCCCCAGCCGCCCTCGCCTCTCCCGCCCGGAAAGGGTGGGGGGCTTCTTGGCCAGCTGCCTACAGTGCAGCCTCCGTCCCAGCTGCTTAGGGAGTACACCCCGAGATCATCTAGTCCAGCCCCATGCCTCCTCCATCCCAGCTGGGGACCGGCGCTGCTTAGGGAGGACACCCCGAGATCATCTAGTCCAGCCCCGTGCCTGCAATGAATAGAATAGAATAGAATAGAATAGAATGGAATGGAATGGAATGGAATAGAATAGAATAATATTAGAATAGAATAGAATAGAATAGAATAGAATAGAATAGAATAGAATAGAATAGAATAGAATAGAATAGAATAGAAACTATGGAATGGAATAGAATAGAAAATATGGAATAGAATAGAATAGAATAGAATAAGAATAGAATAGAATAGAATAGAATAGAATAGAATAGAATAGAATAGAATAGAATAGAATAGAATAGAATAGAATAGAATAGAAACTATGGAATGGAATAGAATAGAAACTATGGAATGGAATAGAATAGAAACTATGGAATAGAATAGAATAGAATAGAATAGAATAGAATAGAATAGAATAGAATAGAATAGAATAGAATAGAATAGAATAGAATAGAATAGAATAGAATAGAATAGACTCTGGAAGGGATCTTGGAGGTCTTCTAGTCCAACCCCGCCCTGCCTCTCCCTGCCCCCCCCGCTCAAGCTGGAGAACCGTCCTATACCATCTCACACAAGTGATTATGCAGTGATTGTCCGGGGTCCTGCCTCTTTCCACACACACCCCAAAATGGGGCAAAGGGGTACAGAAAAGCAATGCCAGCCCCCCCCCCGTGCCCGCCTGCAGCAGAGCTCCACCAGAGAAGGAGGCCGGCCCCCCAGGGAGGCATTTGGGATGGCTCATTACTGGCTAATGAAAGCAGTTTAGCATTTAGCTTAACTTCTCTAAATGATGACTTAGTTGCAGATAATGTGAATTGAAGAAAGTAAACCCGCTTGGCTGCAGCAGCACGCGGTAGAACATGTTTTCGGCCTGGGCTGCCTTCCTCTTCCTCTCCGGGTCCATGGGGTCCGCCTTAAGAGAGGGCTTTGGGGCATGTGCAGAGATCATTTCTGGGGTGGCTTTTTGGAAAGAAGAGATGCTATCTTGCAAACCTTAACACCGTTTTTTTTTTTTCAATCCTGGCAATTTTAAGCAGGGTGGACTTTCAGGATTCTCCAGCCTGCATGCTTTAAGAGGGGAGGACTTCCACTCCCAGAATTCCCCAGTCGGCTTGTTGAAGCCCACTTCTCTTAAAGCATTCTGGCTGGGGAATTCTGGGAAGCAGAACCACAAAGGGCCCTTTCATTCCTTCCTCTGCTTATTTTTTCAATTCATTCATTCACTTTCTACACCGCCAATCGTCACAGTTCCAGCGATCCTGCGTGCCTCTAGGGCAGGGGTCTTCCAACTTGGCCCTTTGAGGACTTGTGGACTTCAACTCCCAGAATTCCTCAGCCAGGATGCTTTAAGACTGGGGTCTTCCAACTTGGCCCTTTGAGGACTTGTGGACTTCAACTCCCAGAATTCCTCAGCCAGGATGCTTTAAGACTGGGGTCTTCCAACTGGGCTCTTTTATGAGTTGTGGACTTCAACTCCCAGAATTCCTCAGCCAGGCACGCTGGTTGAGGAATTCTGGGAGTTGAAATCCACGCGTCATAAAAGGGCCAAGTTGGAAGACCCCTTGCTCTAGGGGCGACGGAACCCTGCTCGCGGCCCCAGGGGCTGGACTACATGGCCTCTGGGATTTGATTTGATTTTGATTTTATTAGACTTATATGCCGCCCTTCTCCCTTCGCCTTCCCCGGCTCCGCTCATCGCCCTCTCCGTCTCCTCTTTCCCCTCTCTGCAGGTTTCTCCCACGAGGACCCCCAGGCGGCTGGCAGCTCCGAGGCCGAACGGACGGCGCCCCCCACCCGCGACCTGCCGGCGCGCGAGGCCCCCTTCTCCACCACGGCGCCCACCCTGAAGCTGCTCAACCACCACCCGTTGCTGGAGGGCTTTTTTCCTGAGGAGCCCCCGCCCAGGGAGGGCTCGCAGCCCGCGCCCCTCCTTGCCTGGGCGCCCCCCCGCCGCCCGCCCGCCCCGGGGCCCGCCACGACCCCCACTCCGCCGGCGGCGTCTCCAGGCTCGGAGCCCGCGGGCGCCGTTAACCCTCGGGACCGGCAGGCGGCGCACATCTCCCCTGCCTCCGCGGGGGTCGCGGGGGTCGCGCTCTCCAGCCCCAGGGACCGCTCCCTGGGGGCCACGTCGCACAGGGGGCCTGAGACCACCGCTGCACCTGTGGCAGGTAAGGGAGCGGAAAGGGGGCATCCCGGAGATCCAGCGTGCGGGTGTGGAGATGCAGTAGCCATGACCCAGGTTATGGGGGTGTGGGGGGGTTGCGGGAGCCCCCAGCCCCAGGAAACTGCAAGGAATCTGGGTCTGCTAAAGAGGAAGGGGGTAAAAAGAGGGGGGTCCAGGTAGGCAGAGGGGGGAACTGGCAGATCTGTAGATAAAGTTCCCAGTTCAGCTGGTGCAAAGGAGTCCCGCATTGGGCGGGGGGAGGGGGCTGCAGGATTGGGGAAGAATATTCCAGTATTTGAGGGGCTGCCCCAAAGAAGAGGGGGTTCCACCTATTCTCCAAAGCCCCCTGAAGGCCAGGACAAGAAGCAAGGGATGGAAACCAATCCAGGAGAGAAGCAATCTGGAATTAAGGAAAAACTTCCTAACAGGGAGGACAGTTAACCAGTGGAACAGCTGGCCACCAGAAGCTGAAAACACTGGAGGTTTTTAAGAAGAGACTGGACCGTCACTTGTCTGAAGTGGTCTAGGCTGGGCAGGGGTAGGCAACCTTGGCTCTTTTATGACTGGTGGACTTCAACTCTCAGAATTCCTGAGCCAGCATGGGGGAACTATGGCTCCCTTCATGACTGGAGGACTTCAATTCCCAGAATTCCTGAGCCAGCATGGGGGAACTATGGCCCCTTCATGACTCGTGGACTTCAACTCCCACAATCCCTGAGCCAGCATGGGGGAACTATGGCCCCCTTCATGACTCGTGGACTTCAACTCCCAGAATTCCTTTAGCCAGCATGGGGGAACTATGGCTCCCTTCATGACTGGAGGACTTCAATTCCCAGAATTCCTGAGCCAGCATGGGGGAACTATGGCCCCTTCATGACTCGTGGACTTCAACTCCCAGAATCCCTGAGCCAGCATGGGGGAACTATGGCCCCCTTCATGACTCGTGGACTTCAACTCCCAGAATTCCTGAGCCAGCGTGGGGGAACTATGGCCCCTTCATGACTCGTGGACTTCAACTCCCAGAATTCCTCAGCCAGCATGGGGGAACTATGGCTCCCTTCATGACTGGAGGACTTCAATTCCCAGAATTCCTGAGCCAGCATGGGGGAACTATGGCCCCTTCATGACTCGTGGACTTCAACTCCCAGAATCCCTGAGCCAGCATGGGGGAACTATGGCCCCCTTCATGACTCGTGGACTTCAACTCCCAGAATTCCTTTAGCCAGCATGGGGGAACTATGGCTCCCTTCATGACTGGAGGACTTCAATTCCCAGAATTCCTGAGCCAGCATGGGGGAACTATGGCCCCTTCATGACTCGTGGACTTCAACTCCCACAATCCCTGAGCCAGCATGGGGGAACTATGGCCCCCTTCATGACTCGTGGACTTCAACTCCCAGAATTCCTGAGCCAGCGTGGGGGAACTATGGCCCCCTCCATGACTGGTGGACTTCAACTCCCAGAATTCCTTTAGCCAGCATGGGGGAAACTATGGCTCCCTTCATGACTGGAGGACTTCAACTCCCAGAATTCCTGAGCCAGCATGGGGGAACTATGGCCCCTTCATGACTGGTAGACTTCAACTCCCAGAATCCCTGAGCCAGCATGGGGGAACTATGGCCCCTTCATGACTCGTGGACTTCAACTCCCAGAATTCCTGAGCCAGCATGGGGGAACTATGGCTCCCTTCATGACTGGAGGACTTCAATTCCCAGAATTCCTGAGCCAGCATGGGGGAACTATGGCCCCTTCATGACTGGAGGACTTCAACTCCCAGAATTCCTTTAGCCAGCATGGGGGAACTATGGCTCCTTTCATGACTGGAGGACTTCAACTCCCAGAATCCCTGAGCCAGCATGGAGCACCATGGAAACCTCTCCCTTTCCCCTCAGCGTGGCTGGCTCAGGAATTCTGGGAGTTGAAGTCCACCAGTCATAAAAGATCCAAGGTGGCCCACCCCTGGTCTAGGGTCTCCTCCTTAAGCAGGGGGTTGGACTAGAAGACCTCCAAGGAGATCTTCCGATTGAAAAAGTTCCTGTTTCTTATTCCTGAGCAGTGAAAGGTCTGGAATGGGGGTGTCCAACTTTTAAGTTGGAATCCTGGGAGTTGAAGTCCACAGGTCTTCAAAGTTGCCAAGGTCGGATACCCCTGCAATTTTCCCTCGGAGCAAATCCTCCTTCTAGCAGAGGGCAGAGGCCCCCTCCCCTCTTATTCCTGGAGGGTCTGCTGCTCTGAGCCCCCTCAAAAAGGGAGGCCTCCCCCCCCCCCCCGGCACCAGCCCTTGAGCGGGCATTCTGAGGGGGGTCAATATTTTTCATTTGAGGCAGTAAAGCTGCTCAGATGGAAAATCCAATTTTGGATAGCTGGCGACATCCCTGTGGCTCTCGGTTCCAGATGGAGACTCCGTCTATTGAAGAACAGTGCTCGGAGGAAGGGGGGAGGAAGGGGGGACAAACCTGGGCCTCGGCTGCAGGGGGGAGGGAGGGAGGGAGGGAGGGAGGGAGCAGGGGGCATAGCCCCTCCCGGTCTCCCCCAGCTGAGAGCGATCAATTGATGGAATAGTAGGAGATATGGGTGCTCCATGACTGGAGAGCTTCAAAAACAGACTAGACAGCCATTTGACCTGGAGAGTATAAAGACTCCTTCCTTGAGCGGGGGGGGGGGGGTGGAGTAGATGACCTCTGAGGTCCCTTCCCACAGTGTGATTCTATGGTTTAGGAAGGGAGAGGAAAGGGGGGGAAGGGAGGGAGGGAGGGAACAAGAGAAGAAGGTGAAGGGAAGGATAGAGGGAGGAAGGAAGGAAGGAAGGAAGGAAGGAAGGAAGGAAGGAAAGGAGGGAAGGAGGGAAGGAAAGAGGAAGGGAACAAGAGAAGAAGGTGAAGGGAAGGATAGAGGGAGGGAGGGAGGGAGGAAGGAAGGAAGGAAGGAAAGGAGGGAAGGAGGGAGGGAGGGAAGGAAAGAAGAGGAAGGGAACAAGAGAAGGTGAAGGGAAAGGATGAAGAGAGCGAGGAAGGAAGGAAGAAAAAGAAAGAGAAAGAAAGAAAAAGAGAAAGAGGGAGGGAGGAAATACGAGTAACAGACAAGGAAACAGAGAAAGAGGGAGAGGGAAAGAGAAATAGAGGGAAAGAAGGAAGGAAGGAAGGGAGAGAGAGAGACAGAGAAAGGAAGGAAGAAATGAAAGAAAGAAAAGAGGAAGGAAAGAAGAAAGAAAGAAAGAAAGAAAGAAAGAAAGAAAGAAAGAAAGAAAGAAAGAAAGAAAGAAAGAAAAAGAGTGAGGGAGGGAGGAAATAAGAGTAACAGAGACAAGGAGACAGAGAAAGAGGGAGAGAGAAAGAGAAATGGAGGGAAAGAAGGAAAGAAGGAAGGGAGAGAGACAGAGAGAAAGGAAGGAAGAAAGGAAGAAAGAAAAGAAGAAGGAAGAAAGAAAGAGAAAGAAAGAAAGAAAGAAAGAAAGAAAGAAAGAAAGAAAGAAAGAAAGAAAGAAAGAAAGAAAGACGGGTAGAAGCTCCTCAGAGGAAAATCCAACATGGAATTAAGGAGGAATTTCCCAACAGTGAGAACCATCAATGGAATAGTTTGCCTGCTGGAGTTGTGGAGGCTCCATGCTCTCTCGGTCTTCTTTTGTCTGTGATGGTGTAAGGACTCTTGCTTTAGGCAAGGGGCTGGACTAGAGGACCTCCAACAGACCTCCGGCTCTGTTCTGATTGGTTGATTGAAAAGCTTGATTTTCCTGGGTAGCAAGGTCGATAGACGTAACATCTGTCTTAGAAGGCTTCTGAGGTCCTTCCGACTCTTGTTATTCTGTGAAGCTTCTAAGGGCCTCTTCCTCCCTCCCTCCCACCCTCTTGACCCCCCCCCCAGGGCCCTGTTGCTGGAACCTGACCGGACCTCGGGGCGCCCTGGCATCTCCGCTGCCCAGCAACACCCCCTACGAGAACGGCTGGCTGGAGTGCGCCTACACCATCTCGGTCTATCCCGGTTACGGCGTGGAGATCCGGGTGAGTGACCCCCAGCGGGAGGAAGGGCTGTGTGCCCAGCTGGCTTTGGGAGGGTGGAGCTGGCGCCCCTTGGCTCAACCTTCGGAAGGGGTCTGGGGTCGGTGGGGGGCTCCCCAGCTTTGGAGGCCTCCAGGGGGGCGGAGGGAAACCCCAGACTGGGCAAGAGCCAATCAGAGAGCACTGAATGGGAGGGTGGGAGGGTCTTTACTAGCAACCCCCTTTGCAGGAAATCCCCGACTTTCCATCATTCGTTCGGCCACTGTTCAAATTTAGAGGAAGTCCTCGGCTTACGACCACAACCGAGACGAGAATTTCTGTCGCTAAGCAAGGCGCCAGGTTAAATGTGCCCACTTTGATGGCCACTGTTGCTACGGTGGGGCAGTGAACCTAGCCCCGTGTTTATCAAGCTGAGCTGCTTTAAGACAGGTGGACTGCAACTCCCAGAATTCCCCAGGCGGCATGGCCGCCTGGGGAATTCTGGGAGTTGCAGTCCACAAGTCTTAACGTATCCAAGGAGGAGAAAGACTGCTCTAACCATTAGTGCAGCCTCCCCTTCCTCACATTCCAAGCCCCAGCGGTCACTACAGGCCCTTCCAGGTATGTGAGGCTTGCAGATGCCCACCGCAAGGCCGGGGCCATCCGCACCCACCCGTGGGCCACCCCGTTGGAGAAGGCCAGATGGACGTGCTTTCCTTCCTTCCAGGGTGTTGCCGTGCGCCTGGCACGCACAAACAAATGGGTGGTTGGCTGACAACCACCGTTGTCTTGGTTCGCCACACATGCCGGGAACGGCGGGTGGCAGCTTCGAAGCTGGAGGCTGTTGACGTTCCTAATGACAAGCAATGATCTGTCCTTATGCCAGCATGCAAACAGACACAGAGCGGAGGAGAGGCGGAGTTTATCTGCTCCGGAAGCTGTTGGGGAGGGCATCAGCAGCAGCAACGCTGAAGGGCAAACAAACCGAGATGGCGGCAGTCAAGCCGTGCCCCTCGATACGGGCGTCGCCTGTGGTTATGGCTCCCGTTTTGCTGAATGGACGATCCCCCTTGCAAAATGTGCAGTTTGTCTGCCTTGTCTTGGAGAGAAGCAATGCCCTCTTCAGCGTTAGGATCCAGTGGTGGAAGCACCAGAAACCAGGAGACTGGGAGTTCCAGTCCCATCTTCAATAGGAAAGCTAGCTGGTTGAGTCTGGACAAATCACCAGGAGACGGTGAATTCTAGTTCTGCCTTAGGAATCAAAGCTGGCTGGGTGACTTGGGGCCAGTCACCAGGAGACTGGGAGTTCTAGTCCTGCCTTAGGCATGAAAGCCAGCTGGGTGACTTTGGGCCAATCACCAGGAGACTGGGAGTTCTAGTCCTGCCTTAGGCATGGAGGCCAGCTGGGTGACTTTGGGCCAATCACCAGGAGATTGTGAGTTCTAGTCCTGCCTTAGGCATGAAGACCAGATGGGTGACTGGCCCAATCACCAGGAGATTGTGAGTTCTAGTCCTGCCTTAGGCATGAAGGCCAGCTGGGTGACTGGCCCAATCACCAGGAGATTGTGAGTTCTAGTCCTGCCTTAGGCATGAAGACCAGCTGGGTGACTGGCCCAATCACCAGGAGATTGTGAGTTCTAGTCCTGCCTTAGGCATGAAGGCCAGCTGGGTGACTGGCCCAATCACCAGGAGATTGTGAGTTCTAGTCCTGCCTTAGGCATGAAGGCCAGCTGGGTGACTGGCCCAATCACCAGGAGATTGTGAGTTCTAGTCCTGCCTTAGGCATGAAGACCAGCTGGGTGACTTGCCCAATCACCAGGAGACTGGGAGTTCTAGTCCTGCCTTAGGCATGAAGGCCAGCTGGGTGACTGGCCCGATCACCAGGAGATTGTGAGTTCTAGTCCTGCCTTAGGCATGAAGGCCAGCTGGGTGACTGGCCCAATCACCAGGAGATTGTGAGTTCTAGTCCTGCCTTAGGCATGAAGACCAGCTGGGTGACTTGCCCAATCACCAGGAGACTGGGAGTTCTAGTCCTGCCTTAGGCATGAAGGCCAGCTGGGTGACTGGCCCGATCACCAGGAGATTGTGAGTTCTAGTCCTGCCTTAGGCATGAAGACCAGCTGGGTGACTTGCCCAATCACCAGGAGATTGTGAGTTCTAGTCCTGCCTTAGGCATGGAGGCCAGCTGGATGACTTTGGCCCAATCACCAGGAGACGGTGAGTTCTAGTCCCGCCTTAGGCGTGAAAGCCAGCTGGGTGACTTTGAGCCAGTTCCTTTCCTTCACTCCAACCTACCTCATAGGGTTGTTGTGGTGGTGGTGGTGGTGGGGAAAATCGGCGGAGCAAGGAGGACGAAGTACGTCGGTCTCCTTGAGTGATTTATACAAAATAATCAAGCCAGGAGAAAAATGAAATAAAGAAGAATAAGTACCCCAGAGTAAGCAGGCAGGCTTCTGCCACGCCGATGGTAAAGCTGCAGAAGGCCAGGTGGAGGAGGCCAGGAGGAAGGCGCAAAGCCACGGGGAAAGCCAGCCACGGAACGTGAGCCACGGAAAGGAGGATCTTCCTTGCTGGACTCAGCCATATTTTAAGGGATTTCCTTTTTTTTAAGCGGGGCAAAATTGGAGGGTTTGGGGCTGTTGCATCGCTCAGCAGCTGAACCAGAGGCCCTTAGCGGGCGGGCGGGGGGGGGAGTGAGAAACAACTGGGGTGGGGTGGGGGCGGCGGGGATGCTGGGAGCTCCGTTGCAAAGGGATGTCTTCCCAGCATCTGAACGAGAAGCTACAAAGGCCGACGGCCGGCGGCTCTCCAAGAGGCAGCCAGGCGAGCCAGCCCCAGCGACGCAGTGAAGCAAATGTCAAATCGATCGCGATGGCATTTGGCCGACATTTCAACAATACCTGCTCCCCCTCCCAGCTGGGCTCCTGGGGCATCATTAGCTCGCCTGGAGCCGGGGAGCCCTGGGAACCCCCCCCCGTTCCAAAGCTGCACGCCTTGCAGGGTGTAAAACACGAGGAAACATCGGTGGAGGGTGGTGGTGGAAGGAGTCCCTGGCTGAGATTTCTGGGAGTGTGTGTCCAGGGGTTTGTCAGAGGCCGAAGCAGTTGGGGGGGGCAAGGAAGGAAGGAAGGAAGGAAGGAGAAAAAGGGACAAAAAGGAGAGGGAGGGAGAGAGGGAAGGAAGGAAGGAAAGAAGGGGAGAAGGGGACAAAGAGGAGAAGGAAGGAAGGAAAGGGATAAAGGAGAGGGAAGGAAGGAGAGAAAGGGACAAAGGAGAGGGAGGGAGGGAGGGAGGGAGAGAGGGAAGGAAGGAAGGAAGGAAGGAAGGGGAGAAGGGGACAAAAAGGAGAGGGAAGGAAGGAGAGAAAGGATCAAAGAGGGAGGGAAGGAAGGAAGGAGAGAAAGGGATAGGGGAGGGAGGGAGGGAAGGAAGGAAGAGAAGGACGAGAGAAGGAAGGAAGGAGAAAAAGGAACAAAGGAGAGGGAAGGAAGGGAAAGGGACAAAGGAAAGGAAAGGAGGGAGGGAGGGAGGAAGAAAGGAATGAGAGGGACAAAGGAGAAGGAAGGAAAGAAGAGAAAGGGACAAAGAGGAGAAGGGAGGAAGGAAGAGAAAGGGACAAAGAAGAGAGGGAGGGAGAGGGAAGGAAGGGGAGAAGGGGACAAAGAGGAGGGGGAAGGAAAAAAGGAAGGGAGGGAGGACAAAGAGGAGAAGGAAGGAAGGAAGGAGAGAATAGTTCAAAGGGAAGGAAGGAGAGAAAGGGACAAAGGAGAGCGGGAAGGAAGGACAAGGAAGAGGGAGGGAAGGAAGGAGGAGAAAAAAAGGGAAGGAAAGGCGCGAGGGAGGAACGAGAGGGACAAAGGGAAGGAAGGAAGGAGAGAAAGGGACAAAAAGGAGGAGAGGAAGGGAGGAAGGAAGAGAAAGGGACGGAAAGGGAGGGAGGAAAGGAGGAAGGAAGAAAGGGACAGAAAGGAGAGGGAAGGAAGAAGGGAAGAGAGGGAGATCCTAGCTGGAATTAAGAAGAAATTCCCTGACAGTTGAGATTACCGTAATGGTTCTCAATCAAGGGAACAGCTTCTCTCCAGACAGTTGTGGGTGCTCCATCGCTGGAGGACTTCCAGAAGAGACTGGACAGCCACTTGTCTGGAGTGGTCTAAGGTCTCCTGCTGGAGCAGGGGGTTGGACTAGATGACCTCCAAGGTCCTTTCCAGCTCTGTCAATTTATTATCCCTCTCTCTTCGCTCTCCTTTGCCACCTGTCTGCTGTTTTCTTTCTCCCTCCCCCCCCCCCGCCAGATCTCTGGCACCTTTGATGTAATTAGGGAAAGGGGTTTGCTGCTTTGGCCGTTTATCACCCAGCAGTGCCATTTAATTACCGTAATTAATATACCATCGCTGGATTAATGAGAGACAGTCGGAGAGGCTCCTTGATCAAGATAACGGCTTGGCTGGAGCCCAGAGAGGAGGTGGGCGAGGGGGCTCGGAGCTGCCTGGCCAGGCCGGCCAAGGACCCTCCCTCAAAAAGCTGCACCCTTTGCTCAGACCAAAGACTTGTGTGGTGTTGCAAACCTCTGCTGGCCCAGGGTGGGACATGCCAAGGCTCCCATCGGTCAATACTCAGTCTTCTTTCACCTGGATTGTTCTACGCTGATTCTACTCCGACTTATCCAATTCTGTTCTGTTCTGTTCATTCTGAATTCTATGCTATTCTACTCTATTCTTTCTCTTCTCTTCTCTTCTCTTCTCTTCTCTTCTCTTCTCTTCTCTTCTCTTCTCTTCTCTTCTCTTCTCTTCTCTTCTATTCTATTCTATTCTATTCTATTCTATCCTGTAATTCTATTCTATTCTATTCTGTTCTGTTCTATCCTGTAATTCTATTCTGTTCTGTTCTATTCTATTCTATTCTACTCTACTCTACTCTACTCTACTCTACTCTACTCTACTCTACTCTACTCTACTCTACTCTACTCTACTCTATTCCTATTTGTGTTCCATTCCTATTCGTATTCCTTTTCTTATTTCTATTCTATTCTTATTTCTATTCTATTCTTAATTCTATTCTATTCTATTCTATTCTGTTCTATTCTATTCTATTCTATTCCATTCCATATATTCTATTCTATTCTATTCTATTCTATTCTATTCTATTCTATTCTATTCTATTCTATTCTATTCTATTCTATTCTATTCTATTCTATTCTATTCTATTCTATTCTATTCTATTCTATCCTGTAATTCTATTCTGTTCTATTCTATTCTATTCTATTCCATTCCATATATTCTATTCTATTCTATTCTATTCTATTCTATTCTATTCTATTCTATTCTATTCTATTCTATTCTATTCTATTCTGTTCTGTTCTGTTCTGTTCTGTTCTGTTCTGTTCTATCCTGTAATTCTATTCTGTTCTATTCTATTCTGTTCTGTTCTGTTCTGTTCTGTTCTGTTCTGTTCTGTTCTATCCTGTAATTCTATTCTATTCTGTTCTGTTCTACTCTACTCTACTCTACTCTACTCTACTCTACTCTACTCTACTCTACTCTACTCTACTCTACTCTACTCTACTCTACTCTACTCTATTCTATTCTATTCTATTCTATTCTATTCTATTCTACTCCATTCCATTCCATATATTCTATTCTATTCTATTCTATTCTATTCTATTCTATTCTATTCTATTCTATTCTATTCTATTCTATTCTATTCTATTCTATTCTATTCTATTCTATTCTATTCTATTCTATTCTATTCTATCCTGTAATTCTATTCTATTCTATTCTGTTCTGTTCTATCCTGTAATTCTATTCTGTTCTGTTCTATTCTATTCTATTCTACTCTACTCTACTCTACTCTACTCTACTCTACTCTACTCTACTCTACTCTACTCTACTCTACTCTATTCCTATTTATGTTCCATTCCTATTCGTATTCCTTTTCTTATTTCTATTCTATTCTTATTTCTATTCTATTCTATTCTATTCTATTCTATTCTATTCTATTCTATTCTATTCTATTCTATTCTATTCTATCCTGTAATTCTATTCTATTCTATTCTATTCTGTTCTGTTCTGTTCTATCCTGTAATTCTATTCTGTTCTGTTCTGTTCTGTTCTGTTCTACTCTACTCTACTCTACTCTACTCTACTCTACTCTACTCTACTCTATTCTATTCTATTCTATTCTATTCTATTCTATTCTATTCTATTGGAAGGGACCAATAGAGGCTTTCTAGTCCAGCCCCCTGCTTAAGCAGGAAACCCTATACCATTTCATACAACTGGCTGTCCTGTCTCTTAATAAAAACCTCCAGTGTTGGAGCACCCACAATTTCTGGGGGCCAGCTGTTCCACCGGTTAATTATTCCCACTGTCAGGAAATTCCTCCTAAGTTCCAGGTTGCTTCTATCTTTGATGGGTTTCCATTCATTGCTTCTTGTCGCTTTGGAGAATAGCTTGACTCCCTCTTCTTTGGGGCAGCCCCTCAGATACTGGAATACTGCTATCATCTTACCCCTCGTCCTTCTCTTCCTTAGACATTCCCAGTTGGAATGTCTGGAAGGAAAGGAAAGAGAATGTAGAATAGAATAGAATAGAATAGAATAGAATAGAATAGAATAGAATAGAATATGGAATGAAGAATAGAATAGAATAGAATAGAATAGAATAGAATAGAATAGAATAGAATAGAATAGAATAGAATAGAATAGAATATGGAATGAAGAATAGAATAGAATAGAATAGAATAGAATATGGAATGAAGAATAGAATAGAATAGAATAGAATAGAATAGAATAGAATAGAATAGAATAGAATAGAATAGAATATGGAATGAAGAATAGAATGGAATGGAATAGAATAGAATAGAATAGAATAGAATAGAATAGAATAGAATAGAATAGAATAGAATAGAATAGAATAGAATAGAATAGAATAGAATAGAATAAGGGAGAATAGAATAGAATAGAATAGAATAGAATAGAATAGAATAGAATAGAATAGAATAGAATAGAATAGAATAATAGTAGTAGTAGTAGTAGCAGCAGCAGTAAAGTTGGAAGAGACCTTGGAGGTCATCTAGTCTAACTCCCTGCTCAGGCAGGAAACCCTATACCATTTTGGATGAATAGAATAGAATAGAATAGAATAGAATAGAATAGAATAGAATAGAATAGAATAGAACAGAATAGAAAGAATAGAGAAGAGAAGAGAAGAGAAGAGAATAAGGAATAGAATAGAATAGAAAGAATAGAGGAGAAGAGAAGAGAATAGAATAGAATAAGGAATAGAACAGAACAGAACAGAATAGAATAGAATAAGGAATAGAACAGAACAGAATAGAATAGAATATAGAATAGAATAGAATAGAACAGAATAGAATAGAATAGAATAAGGAATAGAACAGAACAGAATAGAGTAGAATAGAATAAGGAATAGAACAGAATAGAATAGAATAGAATAGAATAGAATAGAAAGAATAGAGGAGAAGAGAAGAGAATAAGGAATAGAATAGAATAGAAAAAATAGAGGAGAAGAGAAGAGAATAGAATAAGGAATAGAACAGAACAGAATAGAATAGAATAGAATAAGGAATAGAACAGAATAGAATATAGAATATAGAATAGAATAGAATAGAATAGAATAGAATAGAAAGAATAGAGGAGAAGAGAAGAGAAGAGAATAAGGAATAGAACAGAATAGAATAGAATAGAAAGAATAGAGGAGAAGAGAAGAGAAGAGAAGAGAATAAGGAATAGAACAGAATAGAATAGAATAGAATAGAATAGAACAGAACAGAATAGAATAGAATAGAAAGAATAGAGGAGAATAGAATAGAATAGAATAGAATAAGGAATAGAACAGAATAGAATAGAATATAGAATAGAATAGAACAGAACAGAATAGAATAGAATAGAATAGAATAAGGAATAGAACAGAACAGAATAGAATAGAATAGAAAGAATAGAGGAGAAGAGAAGAGAAGAGAATAAGGAATAGAATAGAATAGAAAGAATAGAGGAGAAGAGAAGAGAATAAGGAATAGAACAGAACAGAATAGAATAGAATAAGGAATAGAACAGAATAGAATAGAATATAGAATAGAATAGAATAGAACAGAACAGAACAGAACAGAAGAATAGAATAGAATGGAATGGAATGGAACGGAACGGAACGGAACAGAAGAGAAGAGAAGAGAAGAGAAGAGAAGAGAAGAGAAGAGAAGAGAAGAGAAGAGAAAAGAGAAGAGAATAAGGAATAGAATAGAATAGAAAGAATAGAGGAGAAGAGAAGAGAATAAGGAATAGAACAGAACAGAATAGAATAGAATAAGGAATAGAACAGAATAGAACAGAATAGAATAGAATATAGAATAGAATAGAATAGAACAGAACAGAACAGAACAGAAGAATAGAATAGAATGGAATGGAACGGAACGGAACGGAACAGAAGAGAAGAGAAGAGAAGAGAAGAGAAGAGAAGAGAAGAGAAGAGAAGAGAAGAGAATAAGGAATAGAATACAATAGAAAGAATAGAGAATAGAATAGAATAGAATAAGGAATAGAACAGAACAGAACAGAACAGAACAGAACAGAACAGAACAGAATAGAATAGAATAAGGAATAGAACAGAATAGAATAGAATAGAATAGAATATAGAATAGAATAGAATAGAATAGAATATAGAATAGAATAGAATAGAATAGAACAGAACAGAATAGAATAGAATAGAATAGAATAGAATAGAATAGAATAGAATAGAATAGAATAGAATAGAATAGAATAGAATAGAATAGCTTTATTTGGCCAAGTGTGATTAGACCAGCGGTTCTCAACCTATGGGTCGCGACCCCATTTGGGGTCGAACAACCGTTTCGCGGGGGTCGCCCGACACCGCAGTCCGCCATTTTGTTTTTTTTTGTTGTTTTTGTTGTTTTTTTTGTCACGCGCGCGCCGCGCATGCGTGGTTCAGCCCGTCGCGCGCGCGCCGCGCATGCGCGGATCAGCCTGTCGCGGTCCGCCATTTTTTGTTTTGTTTTGTTTTGTCGCGCGCGCGCTGTGCATACGCAGTTCGTGCCGTCGTGCGCGCACCACGCATGCGCGGATCGGCCCGTCGCGGTCCGCCATTTTGTTTTGTTTTTTGGGGATTTTTTTTGGTTTTTTTGGTTTTTTTTCGTCGCGTGCGCGCCGCGCATGTGCTGTTCGGGCCGTCGCGCACGCGCTGCGCATGCGCGGATCGGCCCGTCGTGGTCCGCCATTTTGTTTTTTGTTTTTTTCGTTGCATGCACGCCGCGCATGTGCGGATCGGCCCGGCGCGCACGCGTGCCGGGGTCGCGCCACACATGGGCGGGGCAAGTGGGGTCTCAACCTGAAAAAGGTTGAGAACCACTGGATTAGACACACAAGGAATTTCTCTTTGGTGCAAAAGCTCTCATTGTACATGTAAAGCAACAAAGTAATAATAATCATAATAATGATACTCATAAGAGAAGGTGGTGGGACAAATGAGAAGGATAATAACAATATAGCCCTACTACAAAGGCTGCCTTACTATTTTTACCTCTCTGTTGCTCTCCTCTACACTCTTTCTAGATCTGGATTGGTCGTACGTTGAGGACTAACTCTACAGAATTCTTTCAAGGACAGAAGTAGGGGATCGGTGTTCCTGACGGGACCTGCCCTGTCCCGCTGGCTGCCCCCCTTTGCCAGTCCCCAAGTTGGAGTGGGTGCCCCATGAGGCTTCTCTCTTCCCCTCCTGCAGGTGCAGAACATCAGCCTTGCGGAAGGCGAGACAATCACCGTGGAGACCCTCGGCGGCCTGGAGCCCCTTCCCCTGGCCAATGAGTCCTTCCTGATGCGTGGTCAGGTGGTCCGTGGCCCCACCAATCAGGTGTTGGTCCGGTTCCAGAGCCCCTCCCCTGCCAACCCGGGGACCTTCCACTTCCACTTTGAAGGTAAGTCTCCCGCAGCGATGATGTTGAAGGACGCTGGGGAGATGGAGGACTTTTGGACAGAACTCAGGAGGGGTTGACCTTCAATCAGAACACAGCTGGAAGGGACCCTGGAGGTCTTCCAGTCCAGCCCCCTGCTCAAACAGGAGACCCTGCACCACCCCAGACAGGTGGCTGCCAGCCTCTTCTTCAAAATCTCCAGTGATGGAGCAGCCACAACGTCTGGAGGCAAGGTCTTCCACTGGTTCATTGTCCTCACTGTTGGGAAGTTTCTCCTTAGTTCCAGGTTGCTTCTCTCCTGGATTAGTTTCTAACCATTGTTTCTTGTCCTGCCTTCAGGGGCTTTGGAGAATAGCTTGACTGCCTCTTCTTTGAGGCAGCCCTTGAGATACTGGTAGGCTACTGTCATGTCACCCCTGTTCGTTCTTTTCTTTAGATTGTTGTTGTTGTGAGTTGCGAAGTCGTGTCCGACCCATCACGACCCCACGGACCACGTTCCTCCAGGCCTTCCTGTCCTCTACCATCTTCTGGAGTCCATTGAAGGTCACGCCTCCTGCTTCAGTGACTCCATCCAGCCATCTCATTCTCTGTTGTCCCCTTCTTCTCTTGCCCTCCATCTGTCCCAGCATCAGGCTCTTCTCCAGGGAGTCCTTCCTTCTCATTAGGTGGCCAAAGGACTTGAGTTTCAAGTTCAGGATCTGGCCTTCTAAAGAGCAGTCAGGGTTGATCTCCTCCAGGCCTTCCTGTCCTCTACCATCTTCTGGAGTCCATTGAAGCTCCCGCCTCCTGCTTCAGGGACTCCATCCAGCTACCTCCTTCTCTGTCGTCCCTTTCTTCTCTTGCCCTCCATCTTTCTTTAGACTGGCTGCACCCAATTCCTGCCACCGTTCTTCATAGGTTTTTGTCTCCAGGCCTTTAATCATCTTAGTTGCTCTTCTTTGCATTTTTTTTTCCAGAGTCTCAACAGCTTTTTTACATGGTGGCGAGCAAAACTGGACTCAGTATTCCAAGTCTGGCCTTACCAAGGCCTTGTAAAGTGGTATTAACACTTCATGTGATTCTGATTTTATGCAGTCCTAGGCTGCATTAACAGAGGGATAGAATCGAGATCACGGGAAGAGTTAATACCACTTTACAACACCTTGGTAAGGCCACACTTGGAATACTGAGTACAGTTTTGGTCACCACCATGTAAAAAAGATGTTGAGACTCTAGAAGGAGTACAGAGAAGAGCAACAAAGATGATTGGGGGACTGGAGGCTTAAACATATAAGGAACGGCTGCTGGAATTGGGGATGTCTTTAATGAAGAGAAGGATGAAGGGGGACAGGATAGCAGCCTTCCAGTATCTCAGGGGCTGCCCCAAAGAAGAGGGAGTCAAGCTATTCCCCAAAGCACCTGAAGGCAGGACAAGAAGCAATGGGTGGAAACTAACCAAGGAGAGAAGCAACCTAGAATTAAGGAGAAACTTCCTGACAGTGAGAACAATTAACCAGTGGAACTCCTTGCCTCCAGAAGCGATGAATGCTCCAACACTGGGAGTTTTTAAGAAGAGACTGGACAGCCATTTGTCTGAAATGGTCTAGGGCAGTGATGGCGAACCTTTTAGAGACCAAGTGCCCAAAAACTGGCACCAGCCCCGCTCCACCCCCCTGCCCGCCCCCGCTCTGCCCCCCGCAACCCCCGCCCCGCCTGCCCACAGGACCACTCACTGCCTCCAGGGCCTGCTGCAGATCGCCCAGGCAGCCCAGCAGTGCTATGGTGGCGGCCACACTCTCTGCCCGCGCCCTGCAGCATCAACTGTGCATGATGGGGTGTGAGGGCAGAGTCTTGTCTACGCTGCCTGGCTGCCATGTCCTTGGCTGCGATGCTCCGTGTGGGCCACGCTTGGGGGCGACTCTCCTTCAGGGGGGCTGCTGGAGAGGAGGGGGTCACAGGAGGAGGCAAGGCTGGGGCAATGGCACGTGTGCCGACAAAGAGGGCTCCAAATGCCGCCTCTGGGACCCGTGCCATAGATTCGCCACCACTGGTCTACGGCCATGGTGGCGAACCTATGGCACCGGTGTCAGAGGCGGCACTCAGAGCCCTCTCTGTGGGCATGTGCACCATCGCCCCAGTCCTAGGCCTTCAGCTGGGTTCTATAAAACCTTTTCGCTTTAGGCCTCCGCCGCCGTGTGCAAAAAAAAAAGGTTCAATCAATTTCAACTTCTCGCGGGAAATAAAGTTGGAATTGATTAATTGAACTTTGTAGTCCTACCCAGTCTGCCGTTGCCATGCCCACCCAATGGGTCATGCCCACCCGGCACCCAATGATACATAAGTGGGTTTTGAGTTGTAGTTTGGGCACTCGGTCTCTAAAAGGTTCACCATCACTGGTTCTAGAGTTTCCTGCCT
The DNA here is from genome assembly GCA_034064705.1 of Bothrops alternatus. Lineage (NCBI taxonomy): Eukaryota > Metazoa > Chordata > Lepidosauria > Squamata > Viperidae > Bothrops > Bothrops alternatus. The sequence goes on from JARGCV010000676.1 coordinate 79,439, forward strand.
GAGCAAGGGGTTGGACTAGAAGACCTCCAAGGTCCCTTCCAACTCTATCATTTGTAATCCTGCCTCTGTTTGTACAACCAAGGATTGTATTAGCTTGTTTGGCTGCTGCCGCACACTCCTGGCTCACGTCGAAGTGATCATCCACTAGGACAGCGGTCCTCAACCTTTTGCAGGCTGCGACCCCGACCTGCACCACGCATGCGCGGCGCGACGGCCCGCATCGCGCATGCGCGGCACGACGGCCCACATCGCGCATGCGCGGTGCTACCCCACGCATGCGCGGTGCTGCCCCCTGTGCCGGCCGAGGGGAAAAGGGGAAAAAATGGCGGACTGCGGTGTTTGGCGACCCCCGTGAAATGGTCGTTCGACCCCAAATGGGGTCGCGACCCATAGGTTGAGAACCGCTGCGCTAGGACTCCAAGGCCCCTGTTGTTGAAGCTGAGTTAGGACCTGTAGTTTCTGTTGTGAGAAGGGCTGTGCAGCCACCCTACACAAAAGAAGAGGGTCTGTTAGCCCTGTGACGTAGTCCACATAAGCACGCTGTAGCTTTTGCTGACATCCCCACCCTTAGTCCATGCAGAGCCTTCTTCACAGGGTTCCCCTCAGCCCCTTCGGCCTGGTCTGTTGAATACAGGGAGTCCTCAACGCACAGCTATTCATGTAGTGGCCATTTGAAGTTACAACGGCACTGAAAAAGTGACCTACGGCCGCGTGTCACACTTACCACCATTGCGTTCAGAATTCAAACACAAGGCACCTGACTCGTACTGGGGAGGATTGCAGTGTTCCAGGGTTCCTCTTTTGAGACCGTCTGACAAGCGAAGTCCGTGAGCAAGTCAGATTCACTTAACAACCGTGTTACTGGCTCAACAAGGGCAGTGATTCCCTGAGCAGCTGTGAGGCGAGGAAAGTCGTAAAATGGGGCAAAGTCCACCTCACGGTTGTCTGGCTTAGCAACAGAAAGTTTGGACTCCGTGGTGGACGTAAGTCAAGGACCACCGGTGGGGGTCAGAGAAAGGGCAGCCAAGCACATGCTTCAATGCACCGGCAGGTCCCCTAATGCTCCGTTGCCATGTGCACACACACCCCTCCCCACAACAGCAGCTACTGGGGTGCCACAATGCCAAGATTTTCCCTTGCAGCTGTAGAGCAATTAGCTAATTGGAAGCTTGCTAATCGCTGCAGGAGCTAATCGCTGACACTGCCAGGTTAAAGCGGGCACCTCTGAAGAAGCAACGTCTAACGAGGAGGTAATTGGCCCCAACAATTAACACAATTTGCACAGAGCGGGGGTGGGAAGCGGGGAGGACAGCTGTCATCGTACCTGCCTACACATAGCATTGCCGGAGCTTCCCTGCCATCCCATCATCCCAGGTACAGAGGCTTCCTGGTTCGCCCTGCTTGCAAAGAGAGTGGTCGGGTTCACACAGTCCTAATCCTCGTGTTAGACAAGCGTGTTGGGCAAGGCCAGGATCCCCATCCTGGTGTCTTACCAGATAGGATGCATTAGAAACCCCATCCTCCCCAGCCAGCAGGGTAGATCAGCGGTCGCCTACCTATTAATACCACTTTACAAGGCCTTGGTAAGGCCACACTTGGAATGCTGCATCCAGTTTTGGTCACCACGATGTCAAAAAGATGTTGAGACTCTAGAAAGAGTACAGAGAAGAGCAACAAAGAGGATCAGGGGACTGGAGGCTAAAGCATAGAAGGAACGGCTGCTGGAATTGGGTATATCTGGTTTAATGAAGAGAAGGACGAGGGGGGACATGAGAGCAGCCTTCCAGTATCTCAAGGGCTGCCCCAAAGAAGAGGGAGTCAAGCTATTCTCCAAAGCGCCTGAAGGCAGGACAAGAAGCAACGGATGGAAACTAACCAAGGAGAGAAGCAGCCTGGAATTAAGGGGAAACTTCCTAACAGTTAGAACAATTAACCAGTGGAACTCCTTGCCTCCAGAAGCGGTGAATGCTCCAACACTGGAAGTTTTTAAGAAGAGACTGGACAGCCATTTGTCTGAAATGGTATAGGGTTTCTGCCTGAGCAGGGGGTTGGACTAGATGACCTCCAAGGTCCCTTCCAACATTATTATTATTATTATTATTATTATTATTATTATTATTATTATTATTATTATTATTATTATTATTATTATTATTATTATTATTATTATTTCCAGTTTGGCAGCCCGGTGGAGGGGGGAGAGAGGGGATGGTTTCATGCCAGTGGCAGGCACATGCACACGCACAGCTCCATTTGCACAAGAAGCAGGCATAACACGCGCCGTTCACACAAACGGAACGGCGCGCAAGTTTAGCTGCACACGTGCACCATGTGCCCTGGCCCGCTGCTTGCACGTCTCAGTTTTGCTCCGTTTGACAATCTTTTTTGCCACAGTTGTAAAGTGAATCGCCGCAGAAGTTAAGGTAGTAGCACGGTCATTAAGTGGATCTGGATCCCCCCCTTGACTTTGCTCATCAGGTCGCAAAAGGGGATCACATGGGCCTGGGGTACTGTGACCTTCATAAAGACGAGCCAGCTGATAAACATCTGTACTGCGACTGTCATAAATACGAGTCAGCTGCCAAATGTCTGTACTACGACCGCCATTAATACGAGTCAGCTGCCAAATGTCTGTACTACGACCGTCATTAATACGAGTCAGCTGCCAAATGTCTGTACTACGACCGTCATAAATGCGACTCAGCTGCCAAATGTCTACTACGACTGTCATAAATACAAGTCAGCTGCCAAATGTCTGTACTACGACCATCATAAATACGAGTCAGCTGCCAAATGTCTGTACTACGACCATCACAAATACGAGTCACCTGCCAAGCATCTGTACTGCAGCCGTCATAAATACAAGTCAGCTGCCAAATGTCTGTACTACAACCATCATAAATACAAGTCAGCTGCCAAATATCTGTACTACGACCATCATAAATATGAGTCAGCTGCCAAATGTCTGTACTACGACCGTGATAAATGCGAGTCAGCTGCCAAGCGTCTGTACTACGACCGTGATAAATGCGAGCCAGCTGATAAACATCTGTACTGCAACCATGATAAATACGAGCCAGCTGCCAAGCATCTGAGTTTTGATCACGTGACCGCAATGATGTGCAAGGGTGATAAGTGTGAAAAACGGTCAAAAGTGCCTTTTTTCACTGCTGTTGTAACTTCGAAGGTCACTAGATGAACTGACACCACCAGCTTCTTTGGGGGGGATATTTTTGTCTGAAAAAGAGTTTCCCACCATCACCGGCAAGCCGGGCCAATGGAAAGGCAGCATCAGAGGGGCTCCTGTGGTTGTTAAGGCAACAAACCCCTGCAAATGGCACCGGGAGAATGGGCAGAAATTGTATCGTCTGGGATTATAGCTTCAAATGGGAAAACTGCAGGAAATCCGAGGCGGCAGGCAGCAGATAACTCTCTCGACAGGCAGCAGCTGCAAAGGGAAAGCCTCCTTGTGGAGTTACAGGTAGTCCTCGGCCTCGTGACCTTTCAAAGTTACAGTGGCCCTGGAAAAACTGGCTTGGAATCACTTTCCACACGATCGTTCCAGCCTCCCCATGTCGCGTGAACCAAATGTGGAAGTTTGGGCAAACTGGCTCGCATTTACAACAGTGGCCGTGTCCTAGGGTCACGCGGTCCCCCCTTGTGCGACCTTCTGGCAGGCAACAGGGGAGCCAAATTCACTTAACAACAACCGTGTTACTGGCTTAACAACCACAGTGATTCATTTACCACCGCTGTGATAAGAACCGACGTAAAATGGGGCAAAACTCACTGAACGACTCTCTTGCTGAACAGTGGACATGTTGGGCTGGATTCTGGTCGTAACTCAAGGACCAGCCGCATCGCATTTGCAACTTGGGTGGGTCAGACAGTCCTGGAATAGATGCCTGCCTCTGGTGTGGCAGAGAGCAAGGGATGGGGAAGAGGACAATTGCCCAGGACGATGGGCAGGGGAGTTGCTTTAGACCAGCGGTTCTCAACCTATGGGTCGCGACCCCATTTGGGGTCGAACGACCGTTTCGCGGGGGTCGGCGGACACCGTGGTCCGCCATTTTTTTTTGTTGCACGTGCGCCGCGCGTGCACGGATCGGGCCATCGCAGTCCGCCATTTTGTTTTTTGTGTTTTTTTTGTTTTTTGTTTTTTTTTTCCGTTGCGCGCGCGCCGTGCATGCGCGTTCGGGCCGTCGCGCGCGTGCCGTGCATGCGCGGATCGGCCCATCGCGGTCCGCCATTTTTTTTATTTTTTTTTTCCCGTCGCGCGCGCCGCGCATGCGCGGTTTGGGCCGTCACACGCGCGCCGCGCATGCGCGGGTCAGCCTGTCGCGGTCCGCCATTTTGTTTTTGTTTTTTGTTCTTTGTTTTTTTTTCGTCACGCGCGCACCACGCATGCACGGATCGGCCCGTCGCGCCCGTGCCCGGGTCGGGGTCGCGGTGCGCATGGGCGGCGCAAGTGGGGTCTCAACCTGAAAAAGGTTGAGAACCACTGCTTTAGACTTTAGCGCTCAGGACTGAGCGTAAGGGCTGCCCCCTCCGGAAAACACAATTCAGGAAACAGGCCTTGTTTCAAAGAGGGTGTTTTACTGAGAGCAAGTGATGGCAGAACAAAAAGGCGGAATCTGAAGTTCCCGCGGAAAAGCCTGAAGCTAAAACTCCAGTTCTTCAGCCCCACCCGTGTGCCCCCAGTCCGTCAGGAGCCAATCCGCTGGCATGAAGGTGTGATGAGAACTTTAAGCTGGAAAGGTGATAACCGGCGTGCGCCTGGCTCTCGTCAGCTGGCAGGAGTGAAAACAGAGGGCCCGCAGGTATCCCATCCTCCCAAATTCCCATGTAGATAGATCAAAGCAAAAGTAAAAATGAAGGCTAGTGATACAAAAACATCCTCAATACATGCCCCGGCGTGCTCCCCCTCCCCTTTCTTATGGCAGCGTTCCAAAGGGAACTGACACTAAAGCAGTGATGGCGAACCTTTTAGAGACCGAGGGCCCAAAAACTGGCCCCGCCCCCGCTCCATCCCCTGCTCCATCCCCACTCTGCCTCCATCTCCTGCCCCGCCTGCCCACGGGGCCACTCACCACCTCCAGGGCCCGCCGCAGATCACCCAAGCAGCCCAGCAGCGCTATGGCGGTCACGCCCTCTGCCCGTGCCCTGCAGCATTAGCTGTGCACGATGGGGTGTGAGGGCAGAGTCTTGTCTATGCTGCCTGGCTGCCATGTCCTTGGCTGCACTGCTGCGCGTGGGCCACGTTCAGGGGCGACTCTTCTCCAGGGGAGCTGCTGGTGAGGTCGCGGGGAGAGGCGAGGCTGGGGCAACGGCATGTGTGCCCACAGAGAGAGCTCCGAGTGCCGCCTCTGGCACCTGTGTCGTAGGTTTGCCACCACTGCACTAAGGGAACTGACACTAAAGGGAAGCAACACTAATCTTAAGCCAGTGGCCCCCAACCTTTTGAGCACCAGGGACTAGTTCCATGGTGAGAGGACCAGAGGGGACATGGTTTTATGTGTTGCCTGCATCTCACGTATGGGGCTTTGCTTGTTTGTGCAGCCCAGTTTCTGACATGCTGTGGACCGGTGCTGGTCCTCGACCCAGGTGTCGGGGACCCCTACAGTAAGCCACTGTCTGTATCCCTCTTCTGTGTCCAGCGTACTTGCTGAGCTGTGCCTTCCCTGCGCGGCCGGCGTATGGTGACGTTTCTGTCAGCAGCACTCACCCAGGAGGCCAAGCGTGCTTCTCCTGCGTTGTGGGGTACCAGTTGGTGGGGAAGCCCTGCCTGGCATGCCTCAATGCCACCCATCCCTTCTGGAGCCGCCAGGAGCCCACCTGCATCGGTGAGTCAGCCAGGGGTCGAGCAGCAGAGCAGGGAAGGGGGCGCCACGCCAGATGTGGACCCCAACTGGCATTGCCTGTTCTGTGCTCTTCTTGCAGCGGCGTGTGGAGGGGTGATCCAGAACGCCACCACTGGGCGCGTCGTGTCACCAGGCTTCCCGGCCAACTACAGCAATAACCTCACCTGCCACTGGGTGTTGGAGGCGCCACCTGGGCAGCGGCTACACCTGCATTTTGAGAAGGTCTCCTTGGCAGAGGATGATGACAGGTGGGTCCTCAGAGGATGGGAGGGCAAAGGATGGGGGAGTGGTCTTTTGTTGAGGCTGGTGAGCCCCCCCCCCAAAAGAGTGTTTTGCTGGTATCTTGGTTGCTTCCTCACCACAGCCCTTTGAGGGGAAAGAGAGTGCACCTTGCTAGCTGGGGAATTCTGGGAGTTGAGGTCCACCCCTCTTAAAGCAGGCTGGCTGGGGGATTCTGGAAGTCCACACTTCTTAAAGCAGGCTGGCTAGGGGATTGTGGGAGTGGAAGTCCACCCCTCTTAAAGCAAGCTGGCTGGGGGATTCTGGGAGTGGAAGCCCACCCCTCATCTGAAATCTGCCAAGGTCAAGAAACCTTGTTCTAGAGGAATGGCATTGCCAGTCTACAACATGGGGGATTCCATGGTCAAGACCCCCCCAAAAGGCTCCTCTTTTGCAACCTGCTGTACCCACCCCTCCAGAAACAACTTTCATCCTACTCAGACTGATCCTCCGAGCACCTGAGTGGGACGTCCAGAGAGGAGCGGGTAAAATAACCCAGATTTTACCCACTGCCATACACAGATAGTCCTAGTACGTTGACTTAAGCTTGTGATCGTTGGAAGTTATAAAAGCACTAAATATATATATATATATATATATATATATATAAACTTACCACTTTTTCACGCACACTTACGACTGTTGCAGTACCCCCCTGGTCACGTGATTAAAATTTGGATGCTTGGCAACTGGCATGTACTTAGGACGGTTGCAACATCCCGGATTCAAACGATCCCTTTTTGTGACCTTTGACAAGCCAAGTCAGTGGGGAATCCAGATTCACTTAACGACCATGTGAGGAACTTAACCACTGCAGTGATTCACTTAGTAACAGTGGCAAGAAAGATCATAAAATTTGGGGGGGGGTCACCTAAATGTCTTCCTTAGCAACGGAAATGTTGGGTTCAATTGCAGTCGTAAGGCGAGGTCTGTCTTTGATCAAACTCTGCCCTGTTTTTACCACACTGCAGCACACGTCAAGCGAGGGGCAATCCCACGACTGGGGGGGATCCCCGTTTCGGACCCCCTCTGCTCCCCCAAATCCTGGAATCTTCGAGACCCTCAGAAATGAGATCTGCCCCTCTTTGTTGCAGGCTTATAATCCGCAACGGCAACAACATCGAGGCACCTCCGGTGTACGACTCGTACGAAGTTGAGTATCTGCCCATCGAGGGGCTGGTCAGCACCAGCCGTGGTTTCTTCATTGAGTTTTCCACGGACAGTGGCGGCGTGGCTGCCGGCGTGGCCCTGCGCTATGAGGGTGAGTGGCCCAGGAGAGCTGGGGTCCCCCCAAGGTCTTATAACCTGTTGCAGGGGGTTCGACTAGACCAGGGGTAGGCAACCTTGGCTCTTTTATGACTTGTGAACTTCAACTCCCAGAATTCCTGAGCCAGCCACGCTGAGGGAAAAGGGAGAGGCTTCCAAGATGAGCCAGGCTGGCTCAGGAATTCTGGGAGTTGAAGTCCACCAGTCATGAAGGGGCCATAGTTCCCCCATGCTGGCTGAGGAATTCTGGGAGTTGAAGTCCACCAGTCATAAAAGAGCCATAGTTCCCCCATGCTGGCTCAGGAATTCTGGGAGTTGAAGTCCACCAGTCATGAAGGAGCCATAGTTCCCCTATGCTGGCTCAGGAATTATGGGAGTTGAAGTCCATCAGTCATGAAGGGGCCAAAGTTCCCCTATGCTGGCTCAGGAATTCTGGGAGTTGAAGTCCACCAGTCATGAAGGGGCCATAGTTCCCCTATGCTGGCTCAGGAATTCTGGGAGTTGAAGTCCACAAGTCATGAGGGGGGCCATAGTTCCCCCATGCTGGCTCAGGAATTCTGGGAGTTGAAGTCCACCAGTCATGAAGGCAGCCATAGTTCCCCCACGCTGGCTCAGGAATTCTGGGAGTTGAAGTCCACCAGTCATAAAAGAGCCATAGTTCCCCCATGCTGGCTCAGGAATTCTGGGAGTTGAAGTCCACCAGTCATGAAGGGGGCCATAGTTCCCCCATGCTGGCTCAGGAATTCTGGGAGTTGAAGTCCACCAGTCATGAAGGAGCCATAGTTCCCCTATGCTGGCTCAGGAATTATGGGAGTTGAAGTCCATCAGTCATGAAGGGGCCATAGTTCCCCTATGCTGGCTCAGGAATTATGGGAGTTGAAGTCCATCAGTCATGAAGGGGCCATAGTTCCCCCATGCTGGCTCAGGAATTCTGGGAGTTGAAGTCCACCAGTCATGAAGGAGCCATAGTTCCCCTATGCTGGCTCAGGAATTATGGGAGTTGAAGTCCATCAGTCATGAAGGGGCCATAGTTCCCCCATGCTGGCTCAGGAATTCTGGGAGTTGAAGTCCATCAGTCATGAAGGGGCCATAGTTCCCCTATGCTGGCTCAGGAATTATGGGAGTTGAAGTCCATCAGTCATGAAGGGGCCATAGTTCCCCCATGCTGGCTGAGGAATTCTGGGAGTTGAAGTCCACCAGTCATGAAGGAGCCATAGTTCCCCTATGCTGGCTCAGGAATTCTGGGAGTTGAAGTCCACCAGTCATGAGGGGGCCATAGTTCCCCTATGCTGGCTCAGGAATTATGGGAGTTGAAGTCCATCAGTCATGAAGGGGCCATAGTTCCCCTATGCTGGCTCAGGAATTATGGGAGTTGAAGTCCATCAGTCATGAAGGGGCCATAGTTCCCCCATGCTGGCTCAGGAATTCTGGGAGTTGAAGTCCACCAGTCATGAAGGAGTCATAGATCCCTTATGCTGGCTCAGGAATTATGGGAGTTGAAGTCCATCAGTCATGAAGGGGCCATAGTTCCCCTATGCTGGCTCAGGAATTATGGGAGTTGAAGTCCATCAGTCATGAAGGGGCCATAGTTCCCCTATGCTGGCTCAGGAATTCTGGGAGTTGAAGTCCACGAGTCATAAAAGAGCCAAGGTTGCCTGCCCCTGGACTAGAAGACCTCCAAAATCCCTTCCCACTCTGTTAAACCTCTTGCCTCAACTGTGCTGGCTGAGGCCGATGGGAACTGTAATCCAGGGGCCAGTCCTGCTAAAGGAAGCAGATCTTCTCCACCCTACTCTGCCCTTTGCAGCCTTCCGGCCCGGCCACTGCTACCAGCCCTTCGTCAAGTACGGGAACTTCACCTCCAGCAACGGCAGTTACAAAGTGGGCACCATGGTGGAGTTTGCCTGCGAGCCCGGCTACACCCTGGAGCAAGGCTCGGTCATCATTGAGTGCGTGGACCCCGCCAACCCACAGTGGAATGAGACGGAGCCGGCCTGCCGAGGTGAGGGACGGGGAGGGGCTGGGCTGGAGGAAGGCCGGCCATCCTGGCTTGTCAGGGGCCAAAGACCCGCTGATCCGTTGCTACTCATGCCTAGGCAGGGGAGACTTCCCAACTCGTGGTCAGCACCTGCTTGGAGTTAGAAAATGTCAATGCAATTCAAGGATGGCTGGACTTACTTAGTTCACTTGTAGCTACGCAGAGATTCTAGGCTAATGCCTCTTTTGACTCCACACTCCTTCTCCTACATGGCTTTCCTTCTCAATTTTTTCACTTTCACATTTTTCCTTCCTCCCTGCCTCCCTGCCTCCCTCCCATTCCTATCTTAACAAAGGGGAAGGGAGGAGGGAGGGAGGGAGGGAGGGAGGGAGAGAAGGAGGGTGGATGGTAGAAAGGAAGGAAGGAAGGTAGGAAGGAGGGAGGGAGGGAGGGAAAGAAGGAAGGAGAGAGAGGAGGGTAGGAAGGAAGGGCGGGAGGGAGGGAGGAGAGAGAAGGAAGGTAGGAAGGAAGGAGGGAGGGAGGAGGGAAGGTAGGAAAGAGGGAGGGAGGGAGGAAAGAAGGAAGGAAGGAGGGAGAGGGAGAGGAGGGTAGGAAGGAAGGGAGGGAGGAGAGAAGAAAGGAAGGAGGGAAGAAGGAAGGAGGGAGGGAGGGTAGGAAGGAAGGGAGGGAGGAGAGGGAAGGAGGGAGGGAGGGAAGGAGGGAAGGAAGGAAGGGAGAGAGGGAGGAGGGTAGGAAGGAAGGGATGGAGGGAGGGAGAGGAGGGAGGAGAGAGGGAAGGAAGGAGGGAGGGAAGGAGGGAAGGAAGGAGGGAGGGAAGGAAAAGAAGGAGGGAGAGAGGGAGGGAGGAGGGTAGGAAGGGAGGGAGGGAGAGGAGGGAGAGGAGGGAGAGGGAAGGAGGAAGGGAAGGAAGGAAGGAGGGAGAGAGGAGGGTAGGAAGGGAGGGAGGGAGGGAGGGAGGGAGGAGAGAGAAGGAAGGAAGGGAGGAAGGAGGGAGGGAGGAGAGAAGGTAGGAAGGAGGGAGGGAGGGAAAGAAGGAAGGAGGGAGAGAGGAGGGTAGGAAGGGAGGGAGGGAGGAGAGAAGGAAGGTAGGAAGGAAGGAAGGAGGGAGGAGGGAAGGGAGGAAAGAGGGAGGGAGGGAGGAAAGAAGGAAGGAAGGAGGGAGAGGGAGAGGAGGGTAGGAAGGAATGGAGGGAGGAGAGAAGAAAGGAAGGAGGGAAGGAAGGAGGGGGGAGGAAAGAGAGAGGGAGGGAGGAAAGAAGGAAGGAAGGAGGGAGAGGGAGAGGAGGGTAGGAAGGAATGGAGGGAGGAGAGAAGAAAGGAAGGAGGGAAGGAGGGGAGAAAGAAGGAAGGAGGGAGGGAGGAGGGTAGGAAGGAGGGAGGGAGGGAAAAGAAGGAAGGAAGGAGGGAGAGAGGGAGGAGGGTAGGAAGGAAGGGAGGGAGAGGAGGGAGGAGAGAGGGAAGGAAGGAAGGAGGGAGGGAAGGAAAGGAAGGAGGGAGAGAGGGAGGGAGGAGGGTAGGAAGGGAGGGAGGGAGGGAGAGGAGGGAAGGAGGGAAGGAAGGAGGGAGAGAGAGGAGGGAAGGAAGGAGGAAGGGAAGGAGGGAAGGAAGGAAGGAGGGAGAGAGAGAGGAGGGTAGGAAGGAAGGGAGGGAGGGAGGAGAGAGAAGGAAGGAAGGGAGGGAGGAAGGAGGGAGGGAGGAGGGAAGGTAGGAAGGAGGGAGGGAGGAAAGAAGGAAGGAGGGAGAGAAGGAGGGAGGAGGGTAGGAAGGGAGGGAGGGAGAGGAGGGAGGAGAGAGGGAAGGAAGGAAGGAGGGAGGAAAGAAAGAAGGAAGGAGGGAGGGAAGGAAGGAGGGAGGGAAGGAAGGAAAGGAAGGAGGGAGAGAGGGAGGGAGGAGGGTAGGAAGGGAGGGAGGGAGGGAGAGGAGGGAAGGAGGGAAGGAAGGAGGGAAGGAGGGAGAGAGAGAGGAGGGAAGGAAGGAGGAGAGAGAAGGAAGGAAGGTAGGAAGGAGGGAGGGAGGAGGGAAGGTAGGAAGGAGGGAGGGAGGAAAGTAGGAAGGAGGGAGAGAAGGAGGGAGGAGGGTAGGAAGGGAGGGAGGGAGAGGAGGGAGGAGAGAGGGAAGAAGGGAGGGAGGGAGGGAAGGAAGGAGGGAGGAAAGAAGGAAGGAGGGAGGGAGGAAGAAAGGGAGGGAGGAGGGTAGGAAGGAAGGAGGGAGGGAGGAAAGGAAGGAAGGAAGAAAGAAAAAGAAGGAAAGGAAGGAAAGGAAGGGAAGGAAAAAAACCAGCGCTGGCAAGGCCGGTAACCCATCCCAGGGGTGTGACCTGTTTCCCCCCTGTGTCCCAACAGCCGTGTGCAGTGGGGAGATCACGGATGCGTCCGGAGTGGTTTTGTCCCCCAACTGGCCTGAGCCGTATGGAAAAGGGCAGGACTGCATCTGGGGGGTCCACGTGGAGGAGGACAAGCGCATCATGCTGGACATACGTGTGTGAGTGGACGGCTTCTCCCTCCCCCTCTTTCACACCCGGACCGGGCTCTCCTTCAGGCGGGCAAACCAAGAGCAGGGCAGCCCAGGGCCCTCCCACACGTCAGTCCTCGCTTTACGATGACAGTGGAGTCCAGAATTCCTGTCACTAAGCAAGGCATTTACGACTTTATTGGCCATGGTTGCTAAGCAAATCACTGCCTTTGTTAAGTGAATCACATAGAATAGAGTAGAGTATAGAGTACAATAGAATAGAATATGGAATGGAATAGAATAGAATAGAATAATATTAGAATAGAATAGAATAGAATAGAATAGAATAGAATAGAATAGAATAGAATAGAATAGAATAGAATAGAATAGAATATGGAATGGAATAGAATAGAATAGAATAGAATAGAATAGAATAGAATAGAATAGAATAGAATAGAATAGAATAGAATATGGAATGGAATAGAATAGAGTAGAATAGAATAGAATAGAATAGAATAGAATAGAATAGAATAGAATAGAATAGAATAGAATAGAATAGAATATGGAATGGAATAGAATAGAGTAGAATAGAATAGAATAGAATTATGGGATGGAATAGAATTCAAAATAGAATAGAACGGAACAGAACAGAACAGAACAGAATAGAATAGAATAGAATAGAATAGAATAGAATAGAATAGAATAGAATAGAATAGAATAGAATAGAATAGAAGGAATGAAGAACAGGATGGAAATAATAGAATAGAGTACAATAGAATAGAATATGGAATGGAATAGAATAGAATAGAATAGAATAGAATAGAATAGAATAGAATAGAATAGAATAGAATATAGAATAGAATAGAATATAGAACAGAACAGAACAGAACAGAACAGAACAGAATAGAAGGAATGAAGAACAGGATGGAAAGAATAGAATAGAATAGAAGTAGAGTAGAGTAGAGTAGAGTAGAGTAGAGTAGAGTAGAGTAGAGTAGAATTAAAGAATTGGAAGGGGCCTTGGAGGTTATCTAGTCCAGCCCCCTGCTCAGGCAGGAAACCCTATATACCATTTCAGACAAATGGCTGTCCTGTCTCTTCTTAATAACTTCCGGTCTTGGAGCATTCACTGCTTCTGGAGGCCAGGAGTTCCACTGGTTAATTGCTGGGAAAAACAGAGGATAGAATCCAATTGACAACCCAATTGTCGGCTTTCCCGTGCCCGTGGGTTTCCCTCTGCGCTGCTGTGAATTTGACAGAGGGCTCCCTTGTTGACGCAGCCCCCTTTCTTCCCCCCTCCCCCCCGAAAGGTTGCGTTTGGGCAAAGGGGACACGCTGACATTTTACGACGGGGACGACCTGACGGCCCGCATCCTGGGCCAGTATTCCGGCTCCCACCGGCACTTCCAGCTCTTCACCTCCATGGCCGACGTCACCATCCAGTTCCAGTCGGATCCAGGAAGCAGCGCCGTCGGTTACCAGCAGGGTTTCATCGTCCATTTTGCCGGTAAGCGGAGCAGCTGCCTTCTCTTCAAACACCCCCCCTCCCCAAAAGGCCTTCTCGGCTGAGCTTCTGACATTTGGGGAGGGGGGTTGCGATTACAGATCGTCCTCGATGGAGCCCCCCAAAATTTCTGTCACCAAGCGAGGCAGTCGTAAAATGAGTTTCCACCCCATTTTACGACTTCTCTGGCCTCCGTTGGTAAGAGAGCCCCTGCGGTGGTGAAGTGAGTCGCACGGTCGCTAAGCGAAGCTGGCTTCCCCCCATTAATTGGCTTGCCAGAAGGTCACGTGACACACACACACACACGGGACACTGCAACTGTCATAAGTACATGCCAGTTGCTAAGTGTCCGAATTCCGATCATGTGACCACGGGGAGGCTGCAAGGATGGCTGAGCATGAAAAGCAATCCGAAGTTATTTTTTTCAGTGCTGCCATAAATTCGGACGGTCACTAAACAAATGGTCGTAAGTTGAGGATTACCTTTACTGCTCCTGATGCTGGAGGCAATACCTAGCCATTCGTTTAGACCTGGGATGGGGAACTATGGCCCCCTTGATGACTGGTGGACTTCAACTCCCAGAATTCCTGGGGCCAGCCACAAGTTGAAGTCCACAAATCTATTCTATTCTATTCTATTCTATTCTATTCTATTCTATTCTATTCTATTCTATTCTATTCTATTCTATTCTATTCTATTCTACTCTACTCTACTCTACTCTACTCTACTCTACTCTACTCTATTCTATTCTATTCTATTCTATTCTATTCTACTCTACTCTACTCTACTCTACTCTATTTTCTATTCTATTCTTTATTCTATTCTATTTTCTATTCTATTCTATTCTTTTTTCTATTCTATTCTATTTTCTATTCTATTCTATTCTATTCTATATTCTATTCTATTCTATCCCATAATTCTATTCTATTCTATTCTATTCTATTCTATTCTATTCTATTCTATTCTATTCTATTCTATTCTATTCTATTCTACTCTACTCTACTCTATTCTATTTTCTATTCTATTCTTTATTCTATTCTATTCTATTCTTTTTCTATTCTATTCTATTTTCTATTCTATATTCTATTCTATATTCTATTCTATTCTATCTATTCTATTTTCTTTTCTATTCTATTCTATTCTATTCTATTCTATTCTATTCTATTCTATTCTATTCTATTCTATTCTATTCTATTCTACTCTACTCCTTTTCTGTGTTCTATTCTATTCTATTCTATTCTATTCCATCCCATAATTCTATAGTATTCTATTTTCTATTCTATTTTATTCTATTTTCTATTCTATTCTATTCTTTTTTCTATTCTTTTTTCTGTTCTATTCTATTCTATTCTATTCTATTTTCTATTCTATTCTATTCTATTTTCTATTCTATTCTATTCTATTCTATAATAGTGCCATAAAAAACAAAATAGAAACACAAGTTAAGATAGGCAAGAAAATGATAAGTGAGCACCTGTCCAGCCTAGACGAGTTCAAATCGCCAGGACCAGATGGATTACACCCCAAGGTTCTCAAGGAACTGGCAGATGTGGTCTCGGAACCACTGAACTATATTTTTCAAAGATCCTGGAGCACAGGGGAACTACCAGAGGACTGGAAAAGAGCTGATGTAGTTCCCATCTTCAAAAAAGGAGAAAAAAAGAACCCAGGAAATTACAGACCTATCAGCCTGACCTCAATACGTGGGAAGATCCTGGAAAAGATAATCCAACAACGAATCAGCGAGCACCTAGAGGCAAACAAAGTCATTATTAAAAGCCAACATGGGTTTGTCAAAAATAGATCATGCCAGACAAATCTTATTGCATTCTTTGACCAAGTGACAAAAATTAGTGGATCAGAGGAATGCTGTGGGTATAATTTACTTGGACTTCAGTAAGGCATTTGATCAAGTAGATCACAACCTACTACTTGACAAGATAGAAAAATGTGGAGTAGAAAGCATCACCACCAGATGGATCCGTAGCTGGCTGGCTGGCCGTACTCAGCGTGGGGTCCTCAATGGAACCGCATCTACATGGAGGGAAGTGTGCAGTGGGGTGTCCCAGGGCTCTGTTCTGGGCCCAGTGCTCTTCAACATCTTCATCAACGATCTGGACGAAGGGGTAGATGGGGAAATCATCAAATTTGCAGATGACACCAAGCTGGCAGGAATAGCCAACATTCCAGAAGTTACAGGCTTAGGATACAGGAGGATCTGGACAGACTTGAGCACTGGGTGCTATCTAACAAAATGAAATTCAAGGGTGAAAAAAGCAAGGTAAAGCAAGGTTCTACATTTAGGCAAGAAAAACCAAATGCACAGGTATCGTATAGGGGGTATCTTGCTCAATAGTAGCAACTGTGAGAGGGATCTCGGAGTCCTAGTGGACGATCCCCTAAATAGGAGCCAGCCGTGTGCTACAGCTGCCAAAAAGGCCAACACAGGGCTAGGCTGAATTAACAGAGGGAGAGAATCCAGATCAGGTGAAGGGTTAATACCACTTTACAAGGCCTTGATAAGGCCACACTTGGAATACGGCATCCAGTTTTGGTCACCGTGATGTAAAAATGATGCTGAGACCCTGGAAAGAGGGCAGAACAGAGCAACGGAGATGATTAGGGGACTGGAGGCTAAAGCATACAAGGAACAGTTGCTGGAATTGGGTCTGTCTAGTCTAATGAAGAGAAGGAGGAGGGGGGACAGGATAGCAGCCTTCCAGTATCTCAGGGGCTGCCCCAAAGAAGAGGGAGTCAAGCTCTTCTCCAAGGCGCCTGAAGGCAGGACAAGAAGCAACGGGTGGAAACTAACCAAAGAGAGAAGCAACCTAGAACTAAGGAAAAACTTCCTGACAGTTAGTATGGTTCAAATCTACAAATTCTGTACAGATAAGTCCTCAACTTGCAACCATTTCTTTACTGACTCTAGAAAGAGTGCAGAGAAGAGCAACAAAGATGATTAGGGGACTGATAGCAGCCTTCCGATCTCTCAGGGGCTGCCCCAAAGAAGAGGGAGTCAAGCTCTTCTCCAAAGCGCCTGAAGGCAGGACAAGAAGCAAAGGGGGAAACTCATCAAGGAGAGAAGCAACCTGGAACTAAGGAGAAACTTCCTGACAGTGAGAACAATTAACCAGTGGAACAACCTGCCTCCAGAAGCGGTGAATGCTCCAACACTGGAAATTTTTAAGAAGAGACTGAATAGCCCTTTGTCCGAAATGATATAGGGTTTCCTGCCTGAGCAGGGGTTGGACTAGATGACCTCCAAGACCCCTTCCAACTTTACTATTACTATTACTATTACTATTATTATTCTATTCTATTCTATTCTATTCTATTCTATTCCATAATTCTATTCTATTCCATCCCATAATTCTATTCTATTCTATTTTCTATTCTATTCTATTTTTTTCTATTCTATTCTATTTTCTATTCTATTCCTTTTTTCTATTCCTTTTTTCTATTCTATTCTATTCTGTTAGAGAATTTTAATTTCTCTGTTGGTGAAAAATAAATCAGAAGCTCTCACAGTGGACTGCATTTAGCTGATTCAAAATAACTTCTTTATATTTATATCAAAATATTTACAATACCATACATTCTTGTTTACAGCAACATAGCTCAATGAAGACTTCTTACAGAGAGAGACAGAGACAAACCTGAGACTGAAAATTCAGCTCCTAACTCAGCGGTTCTCGACCTTTTTTAAGGTTGAGACCCCACTTGCCCCGCCCATGCGCAGCGCGACCCCGGCGCACGCGCGTCAGGCCGATCCGTGCATGTGCGGCACGCGCGCGACGAAAAAAAACGAAAATGGCGGACCGCGACAGGCCGATCTGCGCATACGCGGCGCGCGCGCGATGGCCCGAACCGTGAATGCGTGCGACGAAAAAAACAAAAAAAACAAACAAAAAATGGCGGGCCGCGACGGCCCGAACCGCACATGCGTGGCGTGCGCGCGACGGCCAGAAACGCGCATGCGTGGCGCGCATGACGGCCTGAAACGTGCATGCGCGGCGCGCGTGCGACAAAAAACAACAACAAAATGGCGGACCGCGACGGGCCGATCCGCGCATACGCGGCACGCGCGTGACGGTCCGAACCGCGCATGCGCGGCACGCGTGACAAAAAAACAAAAAAACAAAAAACAAAAAAAATGGCGGACCGCGGTGTCCGGCGACCCCCGCGAAACGGTCATTCGACCCCAAATGGGGTCGCGACCCATAGGTTGAGAACCGAAGTGGACCTAACTCAATACCTTTTTGCACAGACTCAGTAGCACTTTCTTCACATTGGCTGACTGAGTTACCACATGACTCTTCCTGCTCATGAATATTGTAACAAATTCTATTATTCTATTCTATTCTATTCTATTCTATTCTATTCTATTCTATTCTATTCTATTCTATTCTATTCTATTCTATTCTATTCTATCCTGTAATTCTATTCTATTCTATTTTCTATTCTATTCTATTTTCTATTCTATTGTATTCTTTTTTCTATTCTATTCATTCCATTCCATTCCATTCCATTCCATTCCATCCCATAATTCTATTCTATTCTATTCTATTCTATTCCATCCCATAATTCTATTCTATTCTATTCTTTTCCATTCCATCCCATCCCATCCCATCCCATAGATTCTATTCTATTCATCCATAATTCTATTCTATTCTATTCTATTTTCTATTCTATTCTATTCTATTTTCTATTCTATTGTATTCTTTTTTCTATTCTATTCTATTCTATTCTATTCCATTCCATTCCATTCCATTCCATTCCATTTCATAATTCTATTCTATTCCTTCCCATAATTCTATTCTAGTGTATTATTCTATTCTATTCTATTCTATTCTATTCTATTCTATTCTATTCTATTCTATTCTATTCTATTCTATTCTATTCTATTCTATTCTATTCTATTCTATCCTGTAATTCTATTCTATTCTATTTTCTATTCTATTCTATTCTATTTTCTATTCTATTGTATTCTTTTTTCTATTCTATTCTATTCTATTCCATTCCATTCCATTCCATTCCATTCCATCCCATAATTCTATTCTATTCTATTCCATCCCATAATTCTATTCTATTCTATTCTTTTCCATTCCATCCCATCCCATCCCATAATTCTATTCTATTCCATCCCATAATTCTATTCTATTCTATTCTATTCTATTCTATTCTATTCTATTCTATTCTATTCTATTCTATTCTATTCTATTCTATTCTATTCTATTCTATTCCTAATTCCCAGTCTATATTCTATTCTATTCTATTCTATTCTATTCTATTCTATTCTATTCTATTCTATAATTCTATTCTATTCTATTCTATTCTATTCTATTCTATTCTATTCTATTCTATTCTATTCTATTCTATTCTATTCTATTCTATTCTATATTTCTGCGGAGATGCGGTTAGTGCAACCAAGAGGAACTGACAGCCTCCCCCCACTTGCAGACTTCCCACTGGGCTGGGTGTGGGTTAAAAGAGGCTCTCCTCCCCCCCCCAATCAGCTTCCAAGGCATCCTTGCCAGCCCCCCTGCATGTTTCTCTCTTCTTCCTTGGCAGAGGTTCCCGCAACGACACTTGCCCGGAGCTGCCAGAAATTCCCAACGGCTGGAAGACCACCTCGCACCCGGAGCTGATCCACGGGACTGTGGTTACCTACCACTGCTACCCCGGCTACGAGCTGGTGGGCACGGAGCTCCTGATGTGCCACTGGGACCTGGTGTGGAGCGGGGACTTGCCCTCCTGCCAGAAAGGTGCGGGGATGCGGGGTGGGGAGGAAGATCTGAGGTGGGAGGGGAGGAGGAGGAGGAGGAGGAGGAAGAGGAGGAAGAGGAGGAAGATCCTGCATGCATGTAATTGGCTGGCCAACTAGGTAACATCCTCAGTGCTGGAAGGGAGGAAGAGGCATTTGTGGAAAGGAGGAGGAAGAGAAGGACTGTGGGGTCCCTGGTGTTCTCTGAGCAGGATGGTTTCCTTGCAGACGTTTCATGACCCAACTAGGGAACATCATCAGTACTAGAAGGGAGGGAAGTTTGTGGAGAGGAGGAGGAGGAAGAAGAATCTATGGGGTCCTTGGTGCTCTCTAAGCTTGGATGTTTTCTTGCAGACGTTTCATGACCCAACTAGGGAATGTTATCAGTGCTAGAAGGGAGTGGGGTTTATGGAGAAGAGTTGGAGGAGGAGGAGGAGGAGGAGGAGGAGGAGGAGGAGGAGGAGGAGGAGGAGGAGGAGGAGGAGGAGGAGGAGGAGGAGGAGACCTGTGGAGTCCCTGATGCTTCTCTGACTTTGGTTGTTTTCTTGCAGTTGTTTCATTATCCCACTAGGGAACATCATCAGTGCATTCGGGTGTGGATTTGTTCCCTGTTTATATAAGTAACTTGCCCTGCCAATGTTGTGTGAATGTGTTGGTGTGTGTGTGGGTGCATGTATGTGTGTGCTTTCCTCAATGGGTTTTTAATTTATTTTAAGAAGGTTTGCTGCCCAGAGTCTCTTGCTGAGATGGGCAGCCGTACAAATCAAAAAATGCAAACAGAGGAAAGAGTTTCAATCCCATGTTGGTGGCCCCCCACCTTAACCCTCTTGACCCCCCCGCCCTCTGGATGCCCCCATTGAGGGCGGCTCCTTCTGGGTCCCCATTCCACACCGCTGCACGGGGAATTGTGATGGCCCTTGAGCAACCTGTTTGTGTGTGTGTGTGTGCACGAGAGAGAGAGAGAGAGAGAGAGAGAGAGAGAGAGAGAGAGAGAGAGAGAGAGAGAGAGAGAGAGAGAGAGAGACAGAGAGAGAGAGACAGAGACAGAGACAGAGACAGAGACAGAGACAGAGACAGAGACAGAGACAGAGAGAAAGAGAAAGAGAGGAAAAAAGAGAGAGAGAAAGAGAGAGGGAGAGAGAGGGAGGAGAAAAAGAGAGGGAGGGGGAGGGAGGAAGAGAGAAAGAGAGGGAGAGAAAGAAAGAGGGAGGGAGAGAGAGAGAAAAAGAGAGGGAGGGAGAGAAAGGGAGGGAGGGAGAGAGAAAGAGGGAGAGAGAGGGAGGGGGAGGGAGGGAGAGAGAAAGAGATGGAGAGAGCGAAAGAAAGAGGGAGGAGGGAGGGAGAGCGAAAAAAGAAAGAAAGAGAGAGAGGGAGGGAGGGAAGGAGGGAGAGAAAGAGAAACAGAGAGGGAGAGAGAGAAAGAGAGAGGGAGAGAGGGAGGGAGAAAGAAAGAGGGAGAGAAAGAGAGGGAGGGAGAGAGAAAAAAGAGAAAGAGAAAGGGAGAGGGAGGGAGAGAAAGGGAGAGCTAGAGGGAGGGAGGGAGAGAAAGGGAGAGAGAAATAGAGAGGGAGAGAGAGAAAGAGGGAGAGAGGGAGAGAGAAAAAGAGAGAAAGAGAAAGAAAGGGAGAGAGAGAGAGAAAGGGAGAGAGATAGAGAGGGAGGGAGAGAGAGGGGGGAGGGAAGGAGTTGGGGAATACATGGCTGATGGTTTTCTCTCCTCTTCTCTTTAGTATCCTAAACAACGAAATGGGTAAAATAAGAGTTTAAAATCCTCTGGAATTTGGGTGGGTGGGGGGTGGGTGGGGGGAATGTGTCATGAGTACCCCAGGAAAAAGCTCCCACGTTTTAAAACAGCCATAAGGGATGCTGAGGCCACCTTTAGATGTTGACTGACAGCTGCTTTCCAGGAATTTAGCGCAAGGGTGTCCAACCTGGGCTGCTGTATGACTTGTGGACTTCAACTCCCAGAATTCCCCATGGCTGGCTGGGGAATTCTGGGAGTTGAAGTCCACAAGTCTTACAGCAGCCCAGGATTGGACAGCCCTGATTCAGAAGGCTTCCCCAGAAGCTAAACCTGGCTTAGATCCTCCCTGCAAAGAAGGAAGAGGGAGGACCCCAACGGCAGAAGGGTTTTGGGGAGGGGGTGGGACCCCAATAGTCAGTGCATCCAGGTTGTGGGGGGGGGGTCACATTTCCTAAAAGCTGCTCTATTGCGGTGGTGAGAACTTTATGCTGGGTGTGTCAAGAGCTCCCCCAGCTGGTCGACAAGAGGATCGCCGGCCCAAAATATTACAAAACCCATTTTATGACCGCTGGGAGTTACGTCCAAGATGGGCCGGCTCTGTTACTGTTGTAACCTGAGGACTATCTGTACACCTTCCTTTCCTCCCCCCCCCGTCGCTTTCAGTGCAACAGTTCATTTAGTGACTGTTCCAAGGTATAACGGCACTGAAAAAAGTGACTTACGACCGTTGCAGTCATGTGACTGTGGTCCAAAATTCAGAAATATGGCCACTGACTCAGATTTACGACGGTTGCAATGTCCCGGGGTCGGGTGATCCCCTTTTACAACCTCCTGACAAGCGAAGCCAGTGGGGGGAGCCAGATTCATTTAATGACCGTGTGACTAACCTGCAGCAATTCACTTAACAACGGGGTTAAGAAAGGTCGTAAAATGGGGCAAAACCCACTTAACAACTCTCGCTTAGCAACAGAAATTGTGGGCTCAGTTGTGGTCGTAAGTTGAGGACTGCCTGCATTTATGACAGTTGCAGAGTCCCAGGGACAGGTAGTAGTAGTACTGGTAGTATGGTAGTAGTACGGTAGTAGTAGTAGTAGTAGTAGTAAAAACAAAAGCAACAGCAACAAAACAATAATAACAATAACAACAACAACAGAGGGAGGCTCTGTTTATTATTATTAACAACAACAATAATAATAATGTTGGAAGGGGGAGGTCATCTAGCCTAACCCCCTGCTCAGGCTGGAAAGATCCACTTAACAACTGTATTCCTCACTTAACAACTGCAGCGATTCACTTAACGGGGGTAAGAAAGGTCTTAAAATGGGACAAGGCTCACTGAACGACTGTCTCGCTTAGCAACAAAAGTGTTTGGCTCAATTGTGGTCGTAAGTCGAGGACTACCTGTTTGTGTGTGTGTGTGTGTGTGAGTGTGTGTGTGTGTATAATTCCACTTCCTGTTGATTATTGTCGTAAGTGGAGGACTACTTGTAAAAGATGGGATGTGGGTGCTTGTGTAGCCCTTTCCAGGCCCTGCGCAAACAGCTGCTGAGTGTAGACCCCCTCCCCCAAATAGACACAGGCTGCCCACTCTGCCCCCGGGGGTCTCCCCCTGCTTTCCCTGTCGCTTCCTCCTTTGTCACTTTGCTCCTTTCTCACGCAAAAGCAGACCCCCTGTCCCGGGGACATGGCGACCGTCATAACTAGGAGTTGGTTGCCAAGGATCCGGAATTCTGAGCACCCTCGTTGTCTTTATCTCTCACAGTGACGGCGTGTCCGGACCCCGGAGATGTGGAGCACAGCCGGCGCGTGGTATCCACCAGCAAGTTTCCAGTGGGCTCCACCATCCAGTTCCTCTGCGACGGGGGCTTTGTCCTGGCTGGCGCTGCAGAGATCGCCTGCCATGACCGGCCGGCTGGGGGTCCGAAGTGGAGTGACCGCCTGCCCAAATGCATCCGTAAGGCTTCCACCTAGACGCAGGGGTAGGCAACCTGGGCCCCCTTCATGACTGGTGGATTTCAACTCCCAGAATTCCTGAGCCAGCATGGGGGAACTATGGCTCCCTTCGTGAGTTGTGGACTTCAACTCCCAGAATTCCTGAGCCAGCAGGGGGGAACTATGGCCCCTTCATGACTGGTGGATTTCAACTCCCAGAATTCCTGAGCCAGCAGGGGGGAACTATGGCCCCCTTCATGACTGGTGGATTTCAACTCCCAGAATTCCTGAGCCAGCATGGGGGAACTATGGCCCCTTCATGACTGGTGGATTTCAACTCCCAGAATTCCTGAGCCAGCAGGGGGGAACTATGGCCCTTTCATGACTTGTGGACTTCAACTCCCAGAATTCCTGAGCCAGCATAGGGGAACTATGGCCCCCCTCATGACTTGTGGACTTCAACTCCCAGAATTCCTGAGCCAGCATGGGGGAACTATGGCTCCCTTCGTGAGTTGTGGACTTCAACTCCCATAATTCCTGAGCCAGCATGGAGGAACTATGGCCCCTTCATGACTTGTGGACTTCAACTCCCAGAATTCCTGAGCCAGCATGGGGGAACTATGGCCCCCTTCATGACTCGTGGACTTCAACTCCCAGAATTCCTGAGCCAGCATGGGGGAACTATGGCCCCCTTCATGACTCGTGGACTTCAACTCCCAGAATTCCTGAGCCAGCATAGGGGAACTATGGCCCCCCTCATGACTTGTGGACTTCAACTCCCAGAATTCCTGAGCCACATGGGGGAACTATGGCTCCCTTCGTGAGTTGTGGACTTTAACTCCCAGAATTCCTGAGCCAGCATGGGGGAACTATGGCCCCTTCATGACTTGTGGACTTCAACTCCCAGAATTCCTGAGCCAGCATGGGGGAACTATGGCCCCCTTCATGACTCGTGGACTTCAACTCCCAGAATTCCTGAGCCAGCATGGGGGAACTATGGCCCCCTTCATGACTCGTGGACTTCAACTCCCAGAATTCCTGAGCCAGCATAGGGGAACTATGGCCCCCTTCATGACTTGTGGACTTCCAGAATTCCTGAGCCAGCATGGGGGAACTATGGCCCCTTCATGACTGGTGGACTTCAACTCCCAGAATTCCTGAGCCAGCATGGGGGAACTATGGCCCCCCTCATGACTTGTGGACTTCAACTCCCAGAATTCCTGAGCCACATGGGGGAACTATGGCTCCCTTCGTGAGTTGTGGACTTTAACTCCCAGAATTCCTGAGCCAGCATGGGGGAACTATGGCCCCCTTCATGACTTGAAATCCACAAGCCCTAAAAGGGCCAAGTTGGAAGACCCCTGTCTTAAAGCTTCCTGGATGAGGAATTCTGGGAGTTGAAGTCCACAAGTCATCAAAGGGCCAAGCTTGAAGACCCCTGACTTAATGACTTTAAGATGTGTGCAGTTCAACTCCCAGCATTCCTCAGCCAGCACAGGAATTATGGGAGTTGAAGTCCACCCATATCCCAAGTCCATCCATCTCACGTTGTTTTAAAGGCTCACCTGTTCCTTGAGGGGCAGACTAGAAATCTAAACACCAATGGGCAGAACCGGACTGGCAAGGGAAGGAGTTCAAATCCTCTTCTTCTCTTCTTCCAGCCGAGGTCTACGAACCCTGCCGCAACCCGGGCGGACCCGAACACAGCACTCAGCATCCCGAAAAACGACTCTACCAAACCGGGACCAGCCTGCGCTTCACCTGTGCCGCCGGCTACCTGCTGCTGGGCAACGCCGTCATCCGATGCCTACCTGGGCACCCCTCGCACTGGAGCGGCCCTCCCCCGCTTTGCAAAATTGGTCAGTCTCCGGGGTGGCGGGGTGGGGGGGGGTCAAGGATGAGGGTCAGCTGTAAAGAGGAGACAGGCTGCCAGCTCTGGCGTCCTTTGCACGGAGTAGGCAGATCCCACTTACTAGAGCAGCGGTTCTCAACCTGTGGGTCGCGATCCCATTTGGGGTCGAATGACCATTTCACGGGGGTCGCCAAGCACTGCAGTCTGCCATTTTTTTTTTGGTCGGCCACTTTTTTTCCCTATCGCGATGCGGGCCGTCACGCCGCGCATGTGCGATGCGCCCCGTTGCGCATGCGCGGTGCGGGCCCGCCATTTTTTTTTTTTGGTCGGGCATTTTTTTTTGGGGTCGGCTATTTTTTTCCCTATTGCGATGCGGGCCGTCGTGCCGTGCATGCGCGATGCGGGCCGTCGTGCCGCGCATGCGTGATGCTCCCCGTCACACCGCGCATGTGCGATACGCCCCGTTGTGCCGCGCATGCGCGGTGTGGGCCCACCATTTTTTTTTTGGTTGGCCATTTTTTTCCCTATCGCGATGCGGGCCGTTGCGCTACGCATGCGCGATGCGCCCCGTTGCGCCGCGCATGCCCGGTGCGGGCCCGCCATTTTATTTTATTTTATTTTATTTTATTTTTGCGCAATCCGGGCCGGGGTCGAGCCTCGGAAAAGGTTGAGAACCGCTGTACTAGAGGTAGTCCCCAACTTATGACAGTTCATTTAGTGACTGTTCAGAGTTACAGCGGCACCGGAAAAAAGTGACTTATGACCGTTTTTCACACTTAACGACCGCTGCAGCATTCCTCAAGGTCACGGGATCAAAATTCAGAGGCTTAGCAACCGACTCGTATGGATGACGGTCGCAGCGTCCCGGGGGGGGGAGTGTCATGTGATTCCGCTTTTGTGACCTTCCGACCAGCAAAGTCAACGGGGGAAGCTGGTTTCACTTAACGATCATGTGACTCGCTTAATGACTGCCGTGATTCGTTTACCAGAAAAATGGTGAAACGGAGCAAAACTCGCTGAACGAATGTTTCACGTAGCGACATCAATATTGGGCTCAATTGTGGTGGTCACTCGAAGGCTATCTGTGTTTTTTAATTGATTTAATTTTATTTAATTTTATTGTTTCATTTTATTTATTTAGTGATAGATAGATAGATAGATAGATAGATAGATAGATAGATAGATAGATAGATAGATAGATAGATAGATAGATAGATAGATAGACACAGACCAGGGGTAGGCAACCTTGGCTCTTTTATGACTCATGGACTTCAACTCCCAGAATTCCTGAGTCAGCCATGCTTGAGGGGAAAGGAGGTTTCCAAGCTGAGCCAGGCTGGCTCAGAAATTCTGGGAGTTGAAGTCCACGAGTCATGAAAGAGCCAAGGTTGCCCACCCCTGACATAGATAGACAGACAGAGAGACAGACAGTCATAGACAGACTGTCTGTCTGTCTAGATAGATATAGAGATAGATAGAGAGACAGACAGAGATAGATAGATAGATAGATAGATAGATAGATAGATAGATAGATAGATAGATAGATAGATAGATAGACAGACAGTGATAGACAGACAGACAGTGATAGACAGACAGACAGACAGACAGAAAGTGATAGACAGACAGACAGACAGACAGAGATAGATAGATAGACAGACAGACAGACAGAGATAGATAGATAGACAGACAGACAGACAGACAGACAGACAGACAGAAAGACAGACAGAAAGACAGACAGTCATAGACAGACTGTCTGTCTGTCTATCTAGATAGATATAGAGACAGACAGACAGACACCAGCAAAGCTGGCTGGGGAATTCTGGGAGTTGAAGTCTGCCCATCTTAAAGGGGCCGCGGTTGACAGATTTCTGGGATCTGAGAATCACTCGGGGAATTGCCAGCTCGCTCGGCCCCTCCGTAATGCTGCCCTCTGCTTCCCTTCCAGCCTCCAGCAACGAGTTTTATGCCAACCCGAAACTGGACGGTAAGACTGAGATGGGGGGGGTCCTAAAGACGGCCTTTGCCCGCCCTGCTGCTGCTTTCTTCTGCTGGGGGGGGGAGCGTGCAAGATGGCGAGGTGCAATCAGACTCTGCTGGTGTTTGTTGACATCCTGCTGGCTTCTCCTGTCTCGCTTTTGCTGACGTGCCACAGAGGTCAATCCCTTTAGGGCTGAGCTTTTGGGGGTCTCGCTCTCCTCCCCCCTCTGCTGCCTTGCCCCCCAAACTCACCCTCCCGCTTCTTCCTGCAGCTGTGGCCAAAGTGACGCCAGCCAGGGACCCCTGGCAAGGGTCCAGCGTGGCTTTTGCCATCTTCCTACCGGTGGCTGTTGTTGGGTTCCTTCTGGGCACGGTCTACCTGTACGTTTCCAGGTGAGCGGCGGTGGCTGGGTGGGAGAGCTGACCGGAGGGGGGGTACACAGCCCCCCCTCACGTGTCTTGACCCCAGTCTCCTTCCCTCCTGGCTGGCTGCCCAGGCATCAGGGGAAGTCATCGCTGCCGGCACCCCTGTCAACGTCACAATCCTACGACCACATCCGAGGCGATGCGGCTTTTGACAACCCCACGTATGACACTCGAGTAAGTGGGTGCCCCTCCCTTCCCCAGCTGTGCCAGAGAGGGAGGCAGGAGGGTCAATGGAGTGGGGTAGAGGGTCTTGTATAAATAATAATAATAATAATAATGATGATGATGATGATGATGATGATGATGATGATGATGATGTTGGAAGGGACCTTGAAGGTCATGTAGTCCAACCCCCTGCTCAGGCAGGAAACCCTATATCATTTCAGACAAATGGCTGTCCAGTCTCTTCTTAAAGACTTCCCATGTTGGAGCATTCTCCGCTTCTGGAGGCAGGTGGTTCCACTGGTTAATTGTTCTCACTGTCAGGAAGTTTCTCCTTAATTTTAGTTGCTTCTCTCCTGGATTAGTTATACTATATATATGGTATATACCGGTAGTATATATGGTATATGGTATATATGGTATGAGATTGGACAACCATTTGTCTGAAATGGTATACGGTTTCCTGCCTGAGGGGGTTGGACTAGATGACCTTCAAGGTCCCTTCCAGCTCTGTTATTCTATTCTATTCTATTCTATTCTATTCTATTCTATTCTATTCTATTCTATTCTATTCTATTCTATTCTATTCTTATTCTACATTCTATTCTGTTCTGTTTCTATTTCTATTCCTATTTCTATTTCTATTGGTCTAGGGTCTCCTGCTTGAGCAGGGGGTTGGACTAGAAGACCTCCAAGGTCCCTTCCAGCTCTATTCCGACTGATTGGGGAGCTGGGGAGCTAAAGCTCACCTCCTCAGCCTGGTGTCCTCGGATTACAGCATCCATCAGCCCCAGCTGCCAGGGTCAACAGAGCGGGTTGGGAAAATATTCCCCTTTCCCTCTGAAATGTTTCTTTCCGAAGGGGGTCGCATTCACATTTTTAGTGGATCGTAATTGTTTGGCATCCTACCTCATGGAGGGACCATTTAGGATAGGGGTGGGCAACCTTGGCTCTTTTATGACTGGTGGACTTCAACTCCCAGAATTCCTGAGCCAGCCATGCTGAGGGGAAAGGGAGAGGTTTCCAAGCTGAGCCGTGCTGGCTCAGGAATTCTGGGAGCTGAAGTCCACCAGTCATAACAGAGCCAAGGTTGCCTAGCCCTAACCTAGAAGGATCAGGAAGGGCTTGCATTCAAAACCTCCATCTTTGGGATAGCAAGAGAAGAGGAATAGAATAGAATAGAATAGAATAGAATAGAATAGAATAGAATAGAATAGAATAGAATAGAATGGAATGGAATGGAATGGAATGGAATGGAATGGAATGGAATGGAATGGAATAGAATGGAATAGAATAGAATAGAATAGAATAGAATAGAATAGAATAGAATAGAATAGAATAGAATAGAATAGAATTGGAAGGGACCTTGGAGGTCTTCTAGTCCAGCCCCCTGCTCAAGCAGGAGAACCTA
This sequence comes from Bothrops alternatus, assembly GCA_034064705.1. Taxonomy (NCBI): domain Eukaryota; kingdom Metazoa; phylum Chordata; class Lepidosauria; order Squamata; family Viperidae; genus Bothrops; species Bothrops alternatus. Next base: position 108,067 of record JARGCV010000676.1, read on the forward strand.
TCCCATTTCAGACAAGTGACTGTCTAGCCTCTTCTTAAAAATCTCCAGTGGAGCACCCACGATTTCTGGTGGCAAGCTGTTCCTCTGGCTGATTGTCCTCATTGTCAGCAAGTGGATCCTTGCATCTTTAATGATGAGAAGGACGAGGGAGGACAGGATAGCAGCCTTCCAGTATCTCAGGGGCTGCCCCAAAGAAGAGGCAGTCAAGCTATTCTCCAAAGCGCCTGAAGGCAGGACAAGAAGCAGCGGGTGGAAACTCATCAAGGAGAGAAGCAACCTGGAACTAAGGAGGAATTTCCTGACAGTGAGAGCAATTAACCCGTGGAACTCCTTGCCTCCAGAAGTGGTGAACGCTCCAACACTGGAAGTCATTAAGAAGAGACTGGACAGCCATTTGTCTGAAATGATACAGGGTTTCAGGGGGTTGGACTAGATGACCTCCAAGGTCCCTTCCAACTTTACTACTACTACTACTACTACTGTTGTTGTTATTATTATTATTATTATTATCATCATCATCATCATCTGTGGACGAAATGAGTCCCCTAATGAGCCCAGAGACAGCCCATCTAGTGGGATCCTCTGCTGTGCTGGGTGAGGAATTCTGGGAGATGGAACCCACCCCTCTTTCAAGAGGATCAGATTGAGAAAGCTGCTAGCTCTCAGGTGAACGGAAGGGATCTGGTGCCCAGTAATGTGTAGATGCATTTGCTCCTAAAAGATTCTACTGCAAACTGAAAAGGGGGGTGGGTAGAGGGGCCTTTGGCCTGCCCCTGCCGCCCTTGAGAGACTGCAGGGAGCCGCTGAAGGCCACCCCAAGCTGGGAGACCCCCTACTCTGCTTTGGGGGGAAGGGGCTACCTTGCTTCCTTAGTTCCCTGGGGGGGGCTGAAGGGCCAACCCCAAGGGCCCAACCCTCTGCAGACTTTTCTCTCTGCAGGAGAGGCCGGCGGCAGCCTATGAAGTCTCCATCTAGGGCAGAGGTTGCCCTCAAGGGGGGAGCCGGAGGGGCAGGCCTGACCCCCCCATCACAGAGGCTCCCCCACTCCTCCCCCCCCCCGCTGAGACAGGACCTGTAAATACCTCCCAGCCAGACCTTCCAAGGAGAAAGACCACGCGGGGATGGGGGGAGATGAGCTGCTGGTGGATGGTGCATCCCCTTCCAGGACCCCCACCCCACCCTCAGGACCCCATGGCCGCTGCAACACCAGCCCCCCACCACCACCACCCCCAGTGCAGAAGTTGCCTTTCTTCGGGAGAACTGCAGAAATATTTGCCTTTTTTCAAAAACGAAAGCCGACGACCCTTTCTCAGACTCCGGAGTCCTCCTTGCGCTGTTTCTCCAGGGAGAGATGCAGGATGCTATTTGAGCCAAGCCCTGAGGAGGTTCCCTAGCTGGGTCATGAGACGTCTGCAAGAAAAGCACCCAGCTCAGAGAGCAGCCAGGACCCCACAGTCGTCATCGTCTCCTCCTCCTCCTCCTCCTCCTCCTCCTCCTCCTCACTCAGCAAATCTATCTTCGCTTTAGCACTGATGATGTTACGTAGTTGGGTCATGAAACACCTGCAAGAAAACAGCCAAGCTCAGAGATGACCAAGGACCCCACAGTTGTCGTCCTCCTCCTCCTCTCCCTCTCCACAAGCCCCCCTCCATTCTAGAACTGACGATGTTACCTAGTTGGGTCATGAAATGTCTGCAAAAAAACAGCCCAGCTCAGAGACGACCAAGGACCCCACAGTCCTTCTCCTCCTCCCCCTCCTCCTCCTCCTCCTCCTCCTCTCCCTCTCCACAAGCCCCCCTCCCTTCTAGAACTGACGATGTTACCTAGTTGGGTCATGAAACGTCTGCAAGAAAACAGTTCAACTCAGAGGGCACCAAGGACCCCACAGTCCTCCCCCTCCTCCCTTTCTAGTACTGATGATGTTACCTAGTTGGGTCATGAAACGTCTGCAAAGAAACCACCTGCTCAGAGAGCACCAGGGACCCCACAGTCCTCCTCCTCCTCCTCCTTTCCACAGACCCCACTCCCTTCCAGCACTGCTGATGTTACCTAGTTGGGTCATGAAATGTCTGCAAAGAAAACCATGCTGCTGAGAGCCCCAAGCACCCTACAATCCTCCTCCTCTGCCTCCTCCACTCCACAATCTCCCCTCCCTTCTAGTACTGATGTTGTTACCTGGTTGGGTCATGAAACGTCTGCAGGAAAACCGCAGAGAGCATCAAGGACCCCACAGTCCTCGTCCTCCTCCTCCTCCTCTCCACAAATCCGCCTCCCTTCTAGCACTGATGACGTTCCCTAGTTGGGTCATGAAACGTCTGCAGGAAAACCACCCAGCTCAGAGAGCATCAAGGACCCCACAGTCGTCGTCCTCCTCCTTTTCCTCTCCACAATCTCCCCTCCCTTCTAGAACTGACATTGTTACCTAGTTGGTCATGAAACGTCTGCAGGAAAACCGCCCAGCTCAGAGAGCACCAAGGACCCCCCACTCCCAGTTCAGCCCTGAGCTACAAAGATTCTCCTTTATCGGTTCTGATCCAAGCAACTAAACCGGCGGGGACCTGCTTCAGGCACGGAAAGGGGGGTCGTGGGGAAATCCCAACTTGGACTGGGTTAATAAGCGGATAGGAAAACTCCCCAGGAAAACCCCGGCTGGGGGGGGCTGCCCTGAGAAATTCAGGAAAATCCCCCAGAGAGACGACAAAGAGGCCGACGGAGAAACTGGGTGGCCTTGAAGCCAGCAAGAACCCACCGCCCTCATTGGGGTAGCCCCAATCCCTCTGTGGGGAAAACACACCAAAAAGGAGACATTTCTTAACATATCAGTGTCAAAAGGAGACTCAAAGGACTCCTGCCTTGGGCGGGGGGGGTTGGACTAGATGACCTCTGAGGTCCCTTCTACGAAGCGGAGACTCTATTTCAGTTGGAGCAAACTGGGATGGGGCTGGGCGGGGTGGGGGGAAACCCCGATGGGAGAGGAAGAAAAATGGAGGGGGGCCGTTTCTCACTCTTAACGGGCGGCCTTCTGCCTCTTTGAAATCCTGCGTTTTGGTGGGAGATCTGTTTAGCGGCGGTCGCTGTTCGGGGTTTGAACCGCCTTCGATCTGTTTGGGAGGTTTTGTACACAAGGGCAGCGGCTTCATTTCAAGGAGGGGAGTAACTCTGTTGCTGATTTGGGGGTACTGGGATCGGGAAATGGGGGGTGGGGGGAGGAATTCGCTGGGAACCACAACCAAAGGTCTTGGGTAGCCCCCCACGTAGCTTATGGGCCTTGGTCTTAGGAGGCAAAGAGCCGCTCGGAAAGCTGGAGGTAGAACAGCAGGAAGCAGAGGGGGGCCCTGGGGGGCCCTGAGCCACTGGATCCTTGGGAAACCGAAGCCAGCATTTGAAGAACGCAGCGGCCGGATGGCGGGGGTCCCGTTTGGAAAAGGGAGGGGTGTGTGCTGACTTCCATCGAAGCGTGAAAGAGGCAAGTTGAGCTTCCCTTGGTAACTCAGCCTCAACTCCCCTTGCTCCAAGGTTCTTCTTAAGGCCTGGAGCAAAGAGTGGAGGGTCCCAGAAGGGAGAATCAGCGCTGGCATTAGGCCACCCCCCCCCCCGAGCCTGGGGACAGATGCAACCCGTTGTGAAAAAAAACCATCTCCATTCCTGGAGGCTGTTCAGTCTTGGAGATAGCAAGAGTGCTTAGACTTATATACCGCTTCACAGTGCTTGACAGATAGAAATGGAAAGAAAAGAGAAAGAAAGAAAGAAAAAAGAAAGGGATGGAGGAGGAGGGAGGGGGAAAGGGAGGGAGGGAGGAAGGAAGGAAAAAGGAAGGAGAGAAGGAAGGGAAGGAAAGAATAGTGATAGCACTTAGACTTATATACCACTTTCACGGCGCTTTACAGCCCTCCCTTAAGCGGTTTACAGAGTCGGCCTATTTGCCCCCAACAATCTGGGTCCTCATTTTACTGACCTCGGAAGGACGGAAGGCTGAGTCAACCTTGAGCCGGTCAGGATCGAACTTCCTGGCTGTGGGCAGAGTCAGCCTGCAATGCTGCATTCTAACCACTGCGCCACCACGGTAGGAAAGAAAGAAAGAGAGGAAAAGAGGGAGGGAGGGAGGAAAGAAAGAAAGAGAGGAAAAGAGGGAGGGAGGGAGGAAAGAAAGAAAGAGGAAAAGAGGGAGGGAGGGAGGGAGGGAGGAAAGAAAAAGAAAAAGGAAGGGGAAAAGGGAGGGAAGGAAGGAGAAAAGGGAGGGAAGGAAGGAGAAAAGGGAGGGAGGGAGAGAAGGAAGGAAGGGGAAAGGAGGGAAGGAAGGAGCAGAGGGAGGGAAGGAAGGAGAAAAGGGAGGGAGAGAAGGAAGGAGCAAAGGAAGGGAGAGAAGGAAGGAAGGGGAAAAGGGAGGGAGGAAAGAAAAAAAGGAAGGGGAAAAGGGAGGGAAGGAAGGAAGGGGAAAAGGGAAGGAAGGAAGGAGAAAAGGGAGGGAGAGAAGGATGGAGGGGAGGAAGGAAGGGGAAAAGAGGGAAGGAAGAAAAGGGAGGGATGGGAGGAAGAAAGAAAAGGGAGGGCGAGAAGGAAAGAGAAAAGGAAGGAAAAAGGGAGGGAGAGAAAAGGAAGGCAGGAAGAATAGCAATAGCACTTAGATTTATATACCGCTTTACAGTGCTTTACAGCCCTCTCTAAGTGGTTTTGCAGAGTCAGCATCTTGTCCCCTTCCCCAACAATCCGGGCCCCCATTTTGCTGACCTCGGAAAGCTATGTCCACCTAGAGCCGGTCGGGATCAAACTATTGGCGGTGGGCAGAGTCAGCCTGCAATACTGCATTCTCACCACTGCGCACCACTGTAGGAAAGATAGAAATAGAAAGAAAAGAGAGAAAGAAAGGGACAGAGGAGGATGGAGGGATAGGAAGGAGGGAGGGAGGAAGGAAAAAAGGGAAGGAGAGAAGGAAGGGAAGGAAAGAATAGCGATAGCACTTAGACTTATATACCGCTTCATAGCGCTTTACAGCCCTCCCTTAAGCGGCTTACAGAGTCGGCCTATTTGCCCCCAACAATCTGGCTCCTCCCTTTAGCGACCTCGGAAGGACGGAAGGCTGAGTCAACCTCGACCCGGTCAGGATCGAACTTCCTGGCTGCGGGCAGAGTCAGCCTGCAATGCTGCCTTCTAACCACCAAGACAGCCCTTGGCAGTTTGCTAACCCAGCCAAAGGGTCTGCAGAGACCCCACCCCATCTTCATCAGCCATCTCCTTTTCCCTTTGGGGTGCAAGCAGGGCTTCTGAAGACGACAGCGGCCGACTCTGCGACACACGTTGGGAGTTACACTTTTAATATTGAGATACAGGCAGCTGTCAATCTAACAGCCGCCACTGAGCCCAAACGTTCTGTCGCTAAGCGAGACGTCTTTCCCGTTGTACGTCTTTTCCCGCCACAGTTAAACGAACCGCCAGTGGTTCCTTGAGGAACACGGTCGCTAAGGGAATCTGGTTTCCTTTGCCCGTCAGAAGGTGTGCAAAAGCGGGTCACCTGACCCCGGGACACTGCAAATATTGTAAATACGAATCAGTCGCCCAGCGTCTGAGCTTTCATCACGGGTCCACGGGATTGCTGCAACGGTCGTGAAGTGTGAAAAACGGTCACAAGTCGCTTTTTTCAGCGCCGTTGTTAAGTTCAACGGTCACTAAGCGCACAGTTGTAAGTCAAGGAGTACTTAAGAACATAAGAAGAGCCCTGCTGAATCAGGCCAAAGCCCATCGAGTCCAGCCTTCTGTGTCACACAGTGGCCCACCAATTGTCCATGGGGATCTTGAGCAGAAAGAGAAGGCAAAACCCTCCCTTTCCCTTGACCCCCAACAAATGGTACTCGAGGGAATCCTGCCTGCCTCAACCAACATAGAGGCGGCACATGGACATCCGTTTTAATAACCACCGATACACTTGGCCTCCATGAATCTATCTAGCCCTGCCTTGAAGCTGTCAAGGCTGACAGCTGTCACAACCCCTTCAGGAAGTGAATTCCATAAATCAACGACCCTCTGGGTGAAGAAATATTTCCCTTTATTTGTCCTCACTTTCTTAGCTATGAGCTTCAGGGAGTGCCCCCTTGTCCTGGTATTGTGTGATAGAGAAAAGAATTTTTCTCTATCCACCTTTTCTATCCCATGCATGATTTTATACACTTCGATCAAGTCACCCCTTAAACGCCGTCTTTCAAGGCTGAAGAGACCAAGGCGTTGCAATCTGGTTTCATAAGGGAGGCGCTCCATTTCCTTGATCATTCTTGTTGCCCTTTTTTGCACCTTTTCCAGTTCCATTATATCCTTCTTGAGGTGCGGTGACCAGAACTGTACGCAGTACTCCAAGTGTGGTCTCACCATCGATTTGTAGGAATCTTGTAGGAATCTTGTAGGAATCTATCAATGTGGGGGTTCCTGGGGGGGACACTTGAGAGCGGTCAGCATCATAGTGGCTACTAAGTGGTTCTCCCAGGTTTAACGTAAAGGCAGCTTTCTCACTGTGAGCATCTGGGCAGCCTGCTAAAAGTCTTGAGGGGCTCCAGGGCTCCCCACAAATTGGGAGGAAAACTGTTCTCCCCCAATCCTGTGGGGTGGAAGCTTCAGCATGAGGGGGGGACTCAGAAAAAGGCCCTGGAATAAGAGTAGAGTGGAGTGAAGTGAAATGGAATGGAATAGAATAGAGAATAGAATAGAATAGAATAGAATAGAATATGGAATGAAGAATAGAATAGAATTAAAATAAGAATAGAATAGAATAAATAGAGTAGAATAAGGAATGGAATAGAATAGAACAGAACAGAAAATAAAAGAAAACAGAAAAAAATGAATAGGATAGGAATGGAAGAGAAGAGAAGAATAAGGAATAGAATAGAATGATGGGATGGAAGAGAAGAATAAGGAATATAATAGAATTAAATTATAGGGTGGAATAGAATAGAATGGAATAGAAAATATGAAATGGAAGAATAGAATAGAACAGAATAGAATAGAATTAAAATGAATAGAATAGAATAGAAATCTGGAAGGGACCTTGGAGGTCTTCTAGTCCAGCCCCCTGCTCAAGCAGGAGAACCTATTCCATCTCAGACAAGTGACTGTCCAGTCTCTTCTTTAAAACCTCCAGTGATGGAGCAACCACGATTTCTGGTGGCAAGTAGTTCTGCTGGTTGATTGTCCTCCCTTTTAGGAAGTTTCTCCATAATTCCAGGTTGCTTATCTCCTTGATTAATTTCCAACCGTTGTTTCTCTTCCTGCCCTCTGGTGCTTTGGAGAATACCCTGACCCCCTCTTCTTTGGGGCAGCCCCTCAAATATTGGAACACTGCTAGAAGTTGAGCAGGCTGAAGGTGATAAGCCAGCATTTTGCTGGCTTCCACACTGCGTTCAGAGGCAGCCCTATCTTGAGCACATTGCAGTAGTCTAGCCCCATGGGGAGGAGGGCCTGGGTCACTGCCAACAGGGCCTCCAGGTGAGGTGGGCCCACCCTTGGTGGCATTGGATAAAGCCAGCCTCCGCTCCCAGCAAGATGTTCTCCAGGAGAAATGTGACACAGGCAGTTCTCTACTTACGACCGCAACCGTGCCCAATGTTTGTGTTGATAAGTGAGATGGTTGTTATTGTCTCCCTTTTGCCCCATTTTGCGACCTTGCCACGGTGGCTAAGCGAATCCAGCTTCCCCCAGTGACTTTGCTTGTTGGAAGGACGCGAAAGGGGGATGAAGTGATGACCCTCCCCCCCCCACTGGGACACCGCAACCGTTGTAAATGCGAGTCAGTCGGCAGGCGTCTGAATTTTGTTGCTCACACGACCACGGGAATGGTGCAACGGTCGTCCGTGTGAAGAACAGTCATAAGTCATGTTTTTCCCAGTTGTGTTGTGACTAAAGGATTCAAGGACTGCTTGTGCCATCCTGAGCCAATACTTTAGCCAGGATCAAGCCAGTCTTGGAGAGATTTAATATAAGCTTGCTTTGATCCTGCCAAGGTCTTGGTCAGGATGGCTAGGACACCCATCATCTGATCCTGGGCTCGTGATGTGCAACAGGTCGTATCCCAAAAAGTGCTTTTTTTTTCAACTAATTTTTCTTGTTTTCCTTTGAAGATGTTTTGCTTCTCCTCCCAGAAGCTTCTTCAGCTCTACTGGAGGGTTGGGAAATGGAAGGATTTATACTCCTTGCAGACAGCTGGTCATTTGCATCCTTTTAGAGAGTCATGGAGGCCACATGAAGGTTTATCTGTGTCCTCAGGGTCACCTCAGTGGTGCAAATGGGTGGGGAGGCTTCTTGGAACAGCTGAAAGGAATTCCACACCCATTTGCACCGCTCAGGTGACCCTGAGGACACAGGTCAGCCTCCAAGTGGCCTCAACGCCTCCCTAAAAGGCAAATGACCAACTGTCTGCAAGGAGGGTAAATCCTTCTGTTCCCCTTGAAGATAGTTCCCTTCTCAACCCAGAAGCTTCTTCAGCTCTGACTGGATGGTTGGGAATGGAAGGATTTATACTCCTTGCAGACAGCTGGTCATTTGCATCCTTTTAGAGAGTCATTGAGGCCACTTGGAGGTTTACACCTGTGTCCTCAGGGTCACTAGAGTGGTGCAAATGAGTGTGGAGCCTCCCTGGAATAGCTGAAAGGAATTCCACACCCATTTGCACCGCTCAGGTGACCCCAAAGACACAGGTCAACCTCCAAGTGGCCTCAACGATTCTCTAAAAGAAGGCAAATGACCAACTGTCTGCAAGGAGGGACCCAGGGCAGAAAACATCCTGCAGCCAAGAAGGTTCCACACTCATTTGCACCGCTCAGGTGACCCTGAGGACACAGATAAACCTCCAAGTGGCCTCGATGACTCTGAAAGGATGCAAATGACCAGCTCTCTGCAAGGAGTATAAATCCTTCCATTTTTCCCACCATTCGGTCAGAGCGGAAGAAGCTTCTGGGACGAGAAGCGAAACATCTTCAAAGAAAAAACAAGGAAGTCCAGTTGCCTCTTGAAAAAGCACCTTTGGGACAACCCTGGTCTGGATGACCGAGAACCTCCATAGATAGGTCTCATCAGCATTCTGATGCTACCCCATGCTAAAAGAAGGATGACCTTCTCCTGGGGCATCCTGCAGATGCTGCAGATCCATGGTCCCCCACATGAAGTGACCCACATCTCAGATCATTCCTCCTCCACACATCCTGACTGGGACCGGTCACTTAGGAAAGGGCAGGAAGAGACATAGCTTCCCATTTCCAACCTTAGGAGGGATCCAGAAGGATCCCTTGGTCACCAAGAGGAATGATGATCCCATCCTCCAGTTCTCCACAAGGATCTCCAGAAAGGATTGGCCACCTAGGAAGGGGCTGAACCACTACAAGACATGGCCTCCAATCTTAGGAGGGATCCAGAAGGATCCCTTGGTCACCAAGAGGAATGATCCCATCCTCCAGTGCTCAACAAGGATCTCCAGAAAGGATTGGCCAACTAGGAACAGGCAGATCCTCTCCAAGATGTGGCCTCCAATCTTAGGTGGGATCCCTTAAGAAGGATCCCTTGGTCACCAAGAGGAATGGTCCCATCCTCCAGGTCTGAACAAGGATCTCCAGAAAGGATTGGCCACCAAGGAAAGGGCCGATCCTTTCCAAGATGTGGCCTCCAACCTTAGGTGGGATCCCTTAAGAAGGATCCCTTGGTCACCAAGAGGAATGGTCCCATCCTCCAGTGCTCAACAAGGATCTCCAGAAAGGATTGGCCACCAAGGAAAAGGCCGATCCTTTCCAAGATGTGGCCTCCAACCTTAGGTGGGATCCCTTAAGAAGGATCCCTTGGTCACCAAGAGGAATGGTCCCATCCTCCAGGTCTGAACAAGGATCTCCAGAAAGGATTGGCCACCTAGGAATAGGCAGATCCTCTCCAAGACGTGGCCTCCAACCTTAGGTGGGATCCCTTAAGAAGGATCCCTGGGTCACCAAGAGAAATCGCCCCTCCTCCAGATCTCAACAAAAGGGCACGGAGCAGGTGCCCACACCCAGAGAAGGTCCAGGAAACCTGTAGCATCTCTGGATGAAGCCCACCCCACCTACCGGTAGATCTTCCCTGCAAATGGAACAGACGGATCCCTTCGATCCCAGGGTGTGGGTTGCTTCTCTCCAGCCCCTATTCCCGTTGTCCTTGTCATGGACTCTCTCCCTCCCTCTGAGGTAGGAGAGGACGGATTAGCCCCCCACTTCCTCCAACAGCTGCCCCCCCTTCTCTATGAGAAGGATGGGCTGTTCAGGAAAGACCAGGGTGGTCTTGGGGGGGGAGAGCTGGGTGCCCCTGGGTCTGGAGGGAAGCTTTTTATCATTCGGTGTCAAACCGCAGGGCTCATCCCCCCCTTTGCAAGCGGGGGTGGGGGTAACTTGGGGGGGAGGGGAAGGGAGGGCCAACTTTTTGGACTGTTTCATGAATAAACCAGTGTTTTAGAAAAAAGGTGCTTCGTGACTGGTTTTTCTGGAAAGCGTCCAGGATCTGAATAGGAATCCGAGGCCGTAAAAGCCTGGGGGATTCTGGGAGCTGCATTCGGCCCAGAGGGCGCCCTGTTGGGAAATCCAGGGGCAGCGGGGGGGGGGGCGCCATTTTGATTTTCCACAGAGAACGTCTTCGACTCCCAGCTACAACCGAGTCCCCATTGCTAAGCAAGAGCCTTTTGCCCCGTTTTACGACCTTTCCTGCCCCCCCGTTGTTAAGCGAACCGCCGCCATTGTTAAGCTAGTCACACGGTCGTGAAGGGAATCCCCATTGATTTGGTTGCTCAGAAGGTCCCAGAAGGGGACCCCGGGAGCGCTGCAACTGTCCTAAACACGAGTCCGCGGCCAAGGGTCTGAATTTCGGTCACGTGATAAAGTGTGGAAAAAGATCACACAGTTTATTTTTTTTCCCAGCACTATTGTAGATTTGAATGGTCGCTAAACGAAGTGGCGTAAGTGGAGGACATCGAGCATTTCTCAACAACAACAAAAAAAACAACAAAACAAGGACGTGGTCCTTTTGTTTCGTGGCCAGGAATATATTTGCACAGCCAGGACAATGAGCCGTGGACCACACACACACACACACAGAAGAAAGGACTGTCGCAGTCACACATCAGCTGGACCTCTCTGCAAGGCCCCCCAAAGTGGGCGTCCTTGTGTGCCAAAACAGGCAAAGATACCTGGATCCTCTCCTGCCTTGGTCTGCCCGAGAAGGCCAGGGTGAGAAGGGTGAAGCCCAGTTCCCCAGAGGGCGAGGTCCCTGCCCCATGGAGCCTACAAGTGGAGCAGTGTGGGATTGCTCAGGGCACCCTCTGTGCAAAATTCACCCCCCCCCCGTCTGGATGGGAAAAGCATGGAGGGGGGAGAGTGACCCGGGGGGGGAGCTGCCCCCACCCAAGTGCCAACAGGAGAAAGGGGCTGAGGATCAGCTGTTTCTCAGGTGCCAGGTGAGCAGAGAAGAGGCGCTGATGATGTTTCCTGCAGGAAAAGGCTTCATAATCATCGCCCTCCACCTCCACCTCCTCCCTGCAAACCCTGCTCCCTTCTAGCCCTGATGATGTTACCTAGTTGGGTAATAAAACTTCTGAAAGAAAACAGCTCAGCTCAGAGAGCACCCAGGACCTCCACAGTCCTCCTGCTCTCCTCTCCTTTCTCCCCTCCTCTCTCCTTCCTTCCTCCCTCCTTTCCACTATTCCTCCTCCTCCTCCTCCTCTTTCCCTTCTCCTCCTCCTCTCCACAAATACCCCCTCCCTTATACCATTGATGATGTTCCCCAGTTGGGTCATGAAATGTCTGCAAGGAAACCACCCAGCTCAGATAAGCATCAAGGACCCCACAGTTGACGTCCTCGCCCTCCCCCTTCTATTTCTCTCCACAACCCCCCTCCCTTCTAATACTGACGATGTTCCCTAGTTGGGTCATGAAAGGTCTGCAAGAGAACAACCAAGCTCAGAGAGCACCCAGGACCCCACAGTCGTCGTCCCCCTCCTTCTCCTCTCCCCTTTCTCCTCTTCCACTCCACTAACCCCCCCTCTTCTAGTACTGATGGGTCATGAAACATCTGCAAGAAAACAACCAAACTCAGCACCAAGGACCCCATAGTTCTCCTCCCTCTCTCCTTCCTTCTCTTCCTCCCTCTCCCTTTCCTTCTTCCCTCTCCTTCCTTCCTTCTTCCTCCCTCCCTCTCCTTCCTTCCTCTCCCTTCCTCTCTCCCTTCCTTCCTCCCTCTCTCCCTTCCTTCCTCCCTCTCCTTCCTTCCTTCCCCCTTCCCTTCCTCCCTCTTCCCTCCCTCCCTTCCTCCCTCCTTCCCTCTCCCTCCCCCTTCCTTCCTCCCTTTCCTCTCCTTCCTTCCTTCCCTTTCTCCCTCTCCCCCTCCCTTCCTTCTCCTCCCTTCCTTCCTGTCTCTCCCTCTCTCCCTTCCTCCCTCTCTCCCTTCCTTCCTCCCTCCCTCCTTCCTGAATCATAGAATCATTGTAGGGCTGGAAGGCAGCTTTGAGGTCATCTAGTCCAACCCCCTGCTCAAGCAGGAGACCCTACCATCCTGGACAAACGGCCGTCCAATCTGTTCTTGAAAATCTCCAGCGATGGGACACCCACAAGTTCTGGAGCTTTGTATCCTATTGACCCAGATGGGCCACACCGTAAACCACAGTTTGCAAGACCCAACGGCCGCATTCAACCACACACTTGGGAGCGTGGCTTACGACACCGTAGGAACGAGCCCTGTGGGGGATGGAGGCTTGATCCCAAGCCTGGCACTGTTCCTGGCAGCGGGCAGATCCTTACCCTGGCCTTGTCAGCTCACTTGAGATCGCCCTAGATTTTAATTCTTGTAATCGCCAGCCGGCTTAAAACCTACTGCTGGGAAAGACAAGATAGATTCAACCCCAGAGGATCTACCAAGATTCTTCTTCTTTGCATATCATCCCAAATTTCTGGGATGGATGGATGAATGGATAGACAGAGATGATAGATAAGAGACGACAAATGATATAGATGAAATAAATCATAGAGGATAGGTAGGTAGGTGGATAGATGATAGACAGATAGAAGATAGATGATAGATTAGATAGATAGACGAGCTAGATAGATGACAGATAGACCAATGACAGATATAGTTAGGTGATAGATAAACCGATTGATAGATGATATAGATTAGTGTTGGAATATTCATGAGCAGGAAGAGTCATGTGGTAACTCAGTCAGCCAATGTGAAGAAAGTGCTACTGAGTCTGTGCAAAAGGGTATTGAGTTAGGAGCTGAATTTCCAGCCTCAGGTTTGTCTCTGTATCTCTCTGTAAGAAGTCTTCATTGAGCTATGTTGCTGTAAAGAAGAATGTATGGTATTGTCAATATTTTGATATAAAGAAGTTATTTTGAATCAGCTAAATGCAGTCCACTGTGAGAGCTTCTGATTTATTTTTCACCAACAGAGAAATTAAAATGCTCTAACAATCAGGGGTGTCAAACTGCTGACCCATGGGCCGGACATGTCACGGGGAAACCGCGCCCACCCCATTGCTGGCAATGGAAAAAAAGTTGCGATATGTCGCAACACGTCACATGACATTGTGAGTTTGACACCCGATATAGATGAAGATGATATAGATAAAATGATAGAGATGATACAGATAGATAGATAGATGATAGATTAGATAGATGATACAGCTATAGATAGGTAGATGATACAGGAGAAATGGGCTGCATAGGCATTCGATAGATGATGGATAGAGATATAAATATAGACGGATGGATGGATGGATGGGTTGATGAATGGATAGACAGAGATGATAGATAGATAGATAGATAGATAGATAGATAGATAGATAGATAGATATAAGAGATTATAAATGATATAGATGATATAAATCATAGAGGATAGGTAGGTAGATGATAGATAGATAGATAGATAGATAGATAGATAGAGAGAATGATAGATAGATAGATAGATAGATAGATAGATAGATAGGTGGGTGGATGATAGAGATAGATAGATAGATAGGTGGGTGGATGATATAGATAGAAATATTTAGATAGATAGATAGATAGATAAATAGATGGGTGGGTGGATGATAGAGATAGATAGAAATATTTAGATAGATAGATAGAAATATTTAGATAGATAGATAGGTGGGTGGATGATAGAGATAGAAATATTTAGATAGATAGATAGATAGATAGATAGATAGATAGATAGATAGATAGATAGGTGGATGATAGAGATAGATAGTTAGAAATATTTAGATATTTAGATAGATAGATAGACAGACAGACAGACAGATAGCCCCGAGTAAGTGCTCGCCCAGCCCGGCTGGGAGCCAGGAGGGAGCCGAGAGATCGCGCAGAGCTCTCCGCCGCCGCCGGGGAAGGGCGAAGGCGAGCGGGGGGCGCTGGGCAAAGCTGTGCGAACCTGGCCGTCTCGAAGACCCCCGTCTAGCGCTTTTCCCGGGGTCTCAGCTTGGGGTCGCTGCGCCGGGGACTCAGACCCCCGGGTGGACCCTTCGGCAGCTGAAAAAGGCCTGGGCTTCCCCCGCCCCACCCCCGGTCATGAGCGAGGACCCCCGCCCCAATTCCAACCTGCGACACCCAGAGAACTAGGCTGCCCTACAGGACGGGCATTATCATCTCCCCGGAGACCTTCTTATCCGTGTTCACACGAACACATCTACCCGTGTAGAAGATCCACAACCAGCGGGTGCGTCTGTCTCCCCCTCCCCCCAGCCTCGCCCCTCTCCACGGCGATCCGCAAGCCCCCTCCTCGTAAGGCTCCTGCGCGCCCCGCCCTCTTCTTTGTGGCCAGAGGATGCTCTCGTCCATTCTCAGGCTATAGAATGGGAGAACCCTTGGACGACACTGCGAGGCTGTCGTAGCCCCGCTCCGCTGCTGCAAAGAAGAGCCCTTTGCAGAGCCTCGAAAAGAGCCGGCATACTCGGCGTGCGAACAAAAGAACTGCTCCCCTTTCCCTTCGCACTCTTGCTCGCCGGCAGTGCGCAGACTCGCATCCTGGCCCTTTCTGCGCATGTGTACGGAGCCTACCTCCCGTTACTCCGACCTCCTGCCTCCGTCCTGCGCATGCGCCACAAAGCACCTGCCGCCAGGAAAACTAGGGAACAAATAAAATACTCCTTGCGCGCTTATCAGACCGCATCATTTATTAAAACGTCCCTTTAAGTCACGACTACACGCGGGTTTGAACGTTTGAAAGTAAACCTTTTTTTCCCTGCAATCAAAGGTCAGTCCGCGCCGGCGCAGACCGAGCCCTTAGCTAGGGAGAACGGCGCTTGCGCAAAACAACGGCAAAGGAAAGAATGGGGTGGGGGAAAAAAGATCCGCGCTTGCGCACAAAGAGCCTGGGGGGGGAACCTACCCGCTCCCCCCCCCAAAAAAAACCATAGCCACGCGTGCGCAGAAAAAGGCCTCCTGGGCGCCTGCGCAAAGAGCAGGAGCCGAACGGGAGTGGAGGAAGGGGGGGGACGAAAGGAGGGGGGTTGTACGGCCGCGCACGCGCAGCGTGGAGGACCTGGAGCGCGCTGCCTTTTCCCCCCCCCCGAGCGAACCCGAAGCGTCGTGGGTTTTTTCTTTTTTTTTCTTTTTTCCGGCTGCCCCGCGCCTGCGCGGCAGAGGGCCGCCGCCGCGCGCATGCTCCCGGGGCGGCGGGGAGGTGGCGGTGCGCCTGCGCGACGAGCGCTGTGGCAGCGGCGGCGGCGGCGGCGGGGCCCTGCGTGTGAGGCGGCGGCGGCGGCGGCGGCGGCGGCGGCGGCGGGCGACCTTCCCCTCAGCGGCGGCGGCGAGGCAGGCAGCGCGGGCCCCGCCCCCTGTCATGGCAGCCGTCCCCTCAGCCCAGCCGCGGCCTGTCCGGGCGGCGGCGGCGGCGGCGGCGGCGGCGGCGGGGGGCTCCCCCAGGCCCGTCGGGTAGGCCGAGCCGGCGGCGGCGAGTCCCCCGCGGCCCCGCGACGCGCCTCCCCCGCCGGGCCGGCCTGAGCGGCGCGCTGCGGCCCTGCCCGCGCCCTTGGATGTGGGAGAGGATGGAGGCCAAGACGGTGGTCTACGACCTGGACACCACGGGCGGCCTCATGGAGGTGAGGGGGGGCGGTGGGGGAGGGGAGGGGAGGAGGGGAGGGTCCCGTCCGGCGCCCGCCTGACCGATGCTCTTCCCCCCTCCCTCCTCCTCCTCCCCCCCCCCGCAGCAAATCCAGGCGCTGCTGGCCCCTCCGCGGAGCGACGGCGGCGGCGGCGGCGGCGGCGGCGGGAGCGAGAAGCGGAGCCGGCGGCCCGAGCGAGGCGGCGACGGGCACCCCGCGCACCACTTCCACCCGCAGCAGCAGCAGCAGCAGCAGCAGCAGCACCCGGCGGCGGCGCCCCTCCCCCCCCAGCCCGGCGGCGGGCACCCGCACGCCGCCCCCCCGGCAGCGGCGGCGCCGCCCCCCCCGGCGGGAGGCCTCCCCGGCGCGCCCCACCAGCACCACCCGGCCTCGGCCGCCGCCGCCGCCGCCGCCGCCCAGCGCCGCAGCGGCCGCGCCACGAACCACGACAGCTGCGACAGCTGCAAGGAGGGCGGCGACCTGCTCTGCTGCGACCACTGCCCGGCCGCCTTCCACCTCCAGTGCTGGTGAGTGAGAGGGCGAGGGGGCCCTGCCTCCCCCTTCCCTTCCCTTCCCTTCCCTTCCTCAAATTCCCTTCCTTCCTTCCTCCCTCTCTCTCCCTCCTTTCCTTCCTCCCCTTCCTCCCTCCTTCCTTCTTTCCTTCCTCCTTCCTTCCTTCCTCCTTCCTTCTTTCCTTCCTTCTTTCCTCACTCTCCTTCCTCCCCTTCTTTCCTTCTCACTTTGTTTCCTCCTTCCTTCTTTCCTTCCTTCCTTCCTTGCTTCCTTCCCACTTTCTTCTTTCCTTCCTCCCCTTCTTTCCTTCCTCCCCTTCCTTCCTTCCCACTTTCTTTCCTTCTTCCCTTCCTCTGTCTTTCTCTTCCGACTTTCCCCCTTTCTTTCCATCTTCTCTCCCTCCTTCTCTTTTCCTTCCCTCCCTCATTCCACCACCTTCTTTCCCTCCTTCTCCTTTCCTTCCATCCATCTTTCCCTCTTTCCTTGCTTTTTCCTTCCTTCTCTCCCTTCTATTTATTCATCCACCTTCCTTCCTTCCCTTCCTCTCACTTTTCCCTCCCTCCCTCCTTCCTTCCTCTCACTTTTCCCTCCTCCCTCCTTACTCTCATCCTTCCTTCCCTGCCTGCCTGTTATCCCAGCCACTTCCTTTCCCCGCTGGGCGCCGGCAACATGGCAACCCGCCTGGGATTGCTGCCTTTTCCTCCAGCGCCATTTTGCCCATGGGGCCCCTCCTGGTGTGTCTCCCTCCCCAGCCAGCCAGGCAGCAGGGCTAAGCCCCCTTCCCCCATCAGCCTCCGAGGCCCAGCCAAGCTGCTCATCCGGGCAGGGAAGGTAGGAGGCTGGGCTAGTGGGGCCCTCCTGGCCTGGAAGAGGAGGGTGAGAAAGACGGGAGGGCGCTGGCTACTCTGGAGGAGACCCAGGCAGGCTGGGGCTGCTTCCTCCCTCACCCGCTCTTTTGTTTATAGCCCGGAGGTGTTTCGGCTCCTCCTCCTTCTCTTTCTCTTTCAGCCGAGAAATCGGCTGCAGGTTTCCCAGCCCATTGTTTGCGCTGCTCACCCCGATGATGTTGTGCCTTGTCTGCCTGGGGATCAGGGAGCCTGGTTGGAAAGAAGGTGCCTCTGCCCGCTGGGCAGGCAGGCAAGCAACCAAGCAAGCAAACTGGGTGGTGTAGGCCTCTGGAGCTGGGCTGAGCTCAGGAGAGAGGCGGCAGCAGCCATAAAAGGAAGGCAAAAAAGAAAAAAAGGAAGGCGTTAGGACGGGCCAAGGTGTCCTCGCCTGCCGCCTCCAGATCGGGAGGGTTAGCGGGGAAGGCAGCAGTTAGTGGCTTTTGTGTCCTGTCTGGAGGCCGCCTGCTCCACCTGCCTGGGAATCCGGGCCGCGCTCTGCACCAGCTTGGCAGTTGGATGTGGCCGAAAGTTTTTGAGCTGATCAGCAGGAAAGAGGCGGTGAACCCCCCCCCTTCCCCCAGCAAAGTGTCTGGTGTGATGTGAGGCTTTGGAAGGACATACCCCGCCCTGGAAGGGAAGGAGGCTTGGAGTAGCAGAGGAGGAAAACAGTAGCCTGAATTCGGTGGCCTTCGGACATTTACACCCCTGACTTGTGCTGGACGCCAGCCCTGCCACCTCCCAGCCATTGTCTGGGCTGAGAGTTACACCCCGGTGCATCACCCCCACGGGCTCTGGGCCTGGGGGGCTCCTGGCAGCTCCTGGAGGAATGCCTAAGATCCTCAGTGGAGGAGGCAGCTGTTCTCATTGGTGGAACCGGGACTTGCCTCCCCTTGGCTTCTGCAGGGCCCACCGCTGCTGCTGCTTGTGTCTCAGCCAACCATTTTGCCTCCCGGCGGAGGGTGAGGAGCTGGGGAGGGGGGTGAGAGAGGGAAGGGTTCCTGCCTCCATCTCTGTTTTCTAACATGGTCACTCACTCCGTGCCTCTTTTTAAGATGGCCCTGAGCTGTGTTGGGCGGAAGGCAAAGAGGGCTGTTTAATTGAAGGTGGCATTTATTTCTCTTTCCCAACCCCCTCCCTCCCCCGGCATTTGTTTTTTGTTTAAATTACATAAACTGGCAGCGCCGCACAGCCCAGGCTCTCTCTTTCTGCATTTTGTTTAACTTGGGCCCGGCTTTCTGTGGTGCTGGGCTGGCTGTATTGTTTACACAGTTGCAAATAAAATTTTGCTTTGCATTTCTGACTTCGACTTCAAACGAGGCTCTCTCGTGTTTTTTTTGGTTGCCGTAGGCGTTTTCTTGCCGGGAAGCCGAGGGGTAAGCTGTACCTTTTAAGAGTCTGGCTTATATTGGGGAAGGGGAGGCAAGTCTGGGAAAAGAAAATGGCAGAAAGTAGCCATTATGAGCGGCTCGCATGATCCTGCCTTGTTCCTCTGTTTGGGGAGCGCTTGGATTGTAAAGGCCGGGCTTTGGGGCCCTGGCATCGGGACGGTCCTGCCGCCCAGCTCTTAAAAATTAAGCTTTATTACTCGTGAGGAAAGGAGAGAAGCTGTTCAGCCTGAGAAAGCCGAGGGACTCTTGCTGGGAAATGGGGAGGGGGCAGGATTTCGGGGAAATTGTCCTGGAAAAATAAGGCCATTTTTCATCGTAGGAGCCATCTTTCCTCTTGTGTGTGATAGGCCGGGTTGTTTCTGAACTGTACCTACTCAAAACTTGCCTGTCAAACAAAGAAAGGCCGGTCTCTCTTAGATGTATTCTGGCTGGGGCTGACCTGACCGCTTCCCTTCTGATTTCATGCAACTGGGATGCAGCCTGTGGATAGTCAACGGAGGATTAATTTGGATGAAAAGGATTACAGTTAGGAGCAAGCCCCGTTTAGAGGCTTGCCTTTTGGTCCGGCGAGAAGCCTGCGTGTGCGAGACATCTGTAGCTTCCTTTTAAAGATATCAAAAGATAGCGATCGATTCGTTGCCGTAACATTGTTCAGAAAATACGTAGGAAACTCTTAAAAAGGAGTTTTGCAAAATCTCGGTCGACCGCCTGGTAAAATAGATCCGTTAAATGGAGTATCCCGCTTGCTTTTGTGTTTCTTGAGAATTCGCCCATGGTTCTATGCCCAGGGTCTGTCTTTCCTCTGGGGAGAGGCTGTGTTTAATGGAGATGAGTGAGAAAGTTTTTGTGTGTTTCAAAAACTTTACTTTTCTTCAGTGCAGGCTGGTTCTTTCTGCTGTAGCCGGCATGCTGACCCTAGGACAACTGATTCTTTGAACAGCTTTTGTGAATAAAAAATAAAAATAGCTAGGAGACCCTTGACTTTTAATTTTCTTTCACTCTTTACCCCAATCTGGTGCCTTTGTATATGATGTACTACACTTAACAGGATGCCCAGCCTTCATAATGACTGGCCACATTGGCTGGGAATTTGGGAAGTGGCCCTCTTAACACGTTTGAAAACATCAGACTGGTGGGGGGGGGAACTTAACAATACTGTATGCACCTAGCTGTAATGATCTTCACCCCTTCCCCTTTTTAATATGCCGTATATTAAATATAAATATACCTTCACTTTTGCTGGCCGTTCCCAAAGTAAATTTACCGTGTTATGGGTGAACTTGGCTTTACAAATGACAGATATTTTCCAAGCTGTTAAGATTTAGAAGTTACCAGCTCCAGAATGATTCTGGGCAAGCTGAGATGGAAAATAGATAAACAATTAAAAAAATACATGACTCTAAACATCCCATCAGATTACATCCCAGGGCTCCACAAACACCCTGCCCCCAAGGCCCGGGAGAGCAGCCAGGTTTATAAAGACTTCCGGAACATCGTCAGGATGGTTGCTAAAGGGATCTCTTGTCATTAAAGGAATTTCGCCCAGGGAAAAAGACAAGCTTTGTTTGGCAGGTAACTAGGAAATAAGCGGATCGTGGCCGAGAGTGAGCGGAATTGGTTTCCCTGTTGTAACAGAGTTCTCCCAACGTAGTGAAATCTGGGTTAACTCCCACTGGTAACCTCTCAAGTTCCCAAATCTTTGAAATCAGCACAATTTTTCTCTGAAAAAGACCATGGCTCTCTATAAGGAACTTGTTTGCTTAATGCCTGGCTGAGGAATTCTGGGAGTTGAAGGTCCACCAGTCATCAAAGGGCCAAGTTTGAAGACCCCTGGCTTAAGTCTTTAAGAAGAGACTAGACAGCCATTTGTCTGAAATGGTATAGGGTTTCCTGCCTGAGTACAGAGAAGAGCAACAAAGATGATTAGGGGACTGGAGGTTAAAACATACAAGGAAAGGCTGCTGGAATCGGGTATGTCTAGTTTAACAAAGAGAAGGACAAGGGGGGACAGGATAGCAGCCTTCCAGTATCTCAGGGGCTGCCCCAAAGAAGAGGGAGTCAAGCTATTCTCCAAAGTGCCTGAAGGCAGGACAAGAAGCAACGGGTGGAAACTAATCAAGGAGAGAAGCAACCTGGAACTAAGGAGAAACTTCCTGACAGTGAGAACAATTAACCAGTGGAACCACCTGCCTCCAGAAGCGGTGAATGCTCCAACACTGGAAGTTTTTAAGAAGAGACTGGACAGCCATTTGTCTGAAATGGTATAAGGTTTCCTGCCTGAGTACAGAGAAGAGCAACAAAGATGATCAGGGGACTGGAAGCTAAAGCATATAAGGAAAGGCTGCAGGATTTGGGTATGGCTAAGGACGAGGGGACACATAGCAGCCTTCCAGTATCTCAGGGGCTGCCCCAAAGAAGAGGGAGTCAAGCTCTTCTCCAAAGCGCCTGAAGGCAGGACAAGAAGCCACGGAGGGAAACTCATCAAGGAGAGAAGCAACCTAGAACTAAGGAGAAACTTCCTGACAGTCAGAACAATTAACCAGTGGAACTCCTTGCCTCCAGAAGCAGTGAATGCTCCAACACTGGAAGTTTTTAAGAAGAGACTGGACATGGTGTATAGGGTTTCCTGCCTGAGCAGGGGGTTGGACTCGATGACCTCCAAAGTCCCTTCCAACTTTGTTGTTGTTGTTGTTGTTATTATTATTATTATTATTATTATTATTGTTGTTGTTGTTTTATTATTATTATTATTGTTGTTGTTGTTGTTATTATTATTATTAATGTCTATGGAGACATGGCTGTCCCAAAGGTGCTTTTTTTTTTTTCCAAAAGGCAACCAGACTTTTGTGGGTTTTTTCCCTCAAAGACGTTTCGCTTCTCCAAGAAGAAAAAAACAAACCAAAAGTCTGGTTGCCTTCTGGAAAAAAAAAAGCACCTTTGGGACTGGAATGTTCACTTGGCACCCTTTCAAAGTGCTTCTCGCTACTTCCTCCCTTCATATTATTTTTTGTGAATTTTCTTCCTGGAGGCTACTTCCTAGTTGCTCAGTTCTGTACCTTTAAGGAACTGGCTTTGTTTCCTGTATGGGTTTTTTTTTTTTTGGCTGGACTGCTCTCAATATAGGTCAGCCACTTGGAGACCTGTTGTGAGAGATCAGTCTGCCTTGCTTGGGAGTTCCAGTTTCTTCCTGGGTGTTTGCTCTTTGTCGTCTAAGCAGGTACAACAACAACAACAACAACAACAACAATAATAATATCTGTAATCCCATCAAACATCCACATCTGCCTATCCCAGATCCTTGGGAAGGACTCGATAGGTAGACAAAAATGCCAGATCCAGTCTGAACATCTGGCTGACTGTGCAATGATCCATAATAATAATGATGTTGGAAGGGATCTTGGAGGTCATCTAGTCCAACCCCCTGCTCAGGCAGGAAACCCTACCACCATTTCGAACAAATGGCCGTCCAGTCTCTTCTTAAAAACTTCCAGTGTTGGAGCATTCACCGCTTCTGGAGGCAAGGAGTTCCACTGGTTAATTGTTCTGACTGTCAGGAAGTTTCTCCTTAGTTCCAGGTTGCTTCTCTCCTTGATGAGTTTCCATCCGTTCGTTGCTTCTTGTCCTGCCTTCAGCTGCTTTGGAGAATAGCTTGACTCCCTCTTCTTTGGGGCAGCCCCTGAGATAGTGGAAGGCTGCTATCATGTCCCCACTTAATCCTTCTCTTCTGTTCATCTGAATGCATTTGTTAGCCTGCTGCAGTCTCCCACTTCTGACATTTATCCCGCATTTACAAATGGTCTTTGTGGATAGTTGGTTTCTTCCACCTATTTAGAAAGTTCCCGTAAAGGAGAATATTTGTGGGCCAGCCAAGGTTGAACTGTGGGGTCCTTTTGGTGCTTTCTGAGGTTGACAGTTGTACTACAGACGGTTCATTACCCAACTAGTGAACAACATCAGTGCTAAAAGGGGGGGGTTTGCAGAGAAGAGGATAATGAGGGGGGGAGGAGGGCAAGGAGGATGCTAGAAGCGGAGGGGGTTTGCAGAGTGGCAGGTAATGAGAAAGGGAGGAGGAAGAGGAGAACTGTGGGGTCCCTGTTGCTCTCTGAGCTTGGTGGTTTTTAGGGAACATCACCAGTAATGCTGTAACAGTACAGTAATCAATAATGCTGGTAGCACTGACGATGTTCCCTAGTTGGGTAATGAAACGTCTGCAAGAAAACAACCAAGCTCAGAGAAGCACCAAGGTGGTCATCTAGTCCAACCCCCTGCTCAGGCAGGAAACCTATACCATTTCAGACAAAGGGCTGTCCAGTCTGTTCTTAAAAACCTCCAGTGTTGGAGCATTCACACCTTCTGGAGGCAGGTGGTTCCACTGGTTAATTGTTCTCACTGTCAGGAAGTTTCTCCTTAGTTCCAGGTTGCTTCTCTCCTTGATGAGTTTCCATCCGTTGCTTCTTGTCCTGCCTTCAGGCGCTTTGGAGAAGAGCTTGACTGCCTCTTCTTTGGGGCAGCCCCTGAGATACTGGAAGACTTGCTCTCATGTCCCCCCTCGTCCTTCTTTCTCGTCATTAAACTAGACCTCTCCTAAATGGGGTCCTTTCCAGCTTTACCCCGAGGTGCTACTGAGCACTGACCTTGCTACCTGCCACCTGCCAGGTAGTCCCCCACTGTTTATGGAGCCCTTATTTCCTTTTACAATTGTTCAGATAAGGTTACCTAGCAGCGTGAAGGTGAATTAACTTGATAACACATTGGTTTGGTGGCTGGGCCGGGAGTCCTTCCCGAGAACATGTGAAGAATAAACATTTTCAATATGCAGAAATAACTCAGTCCCACCAGGTATATATGTGCGCTGGAAAGTATATTAAATCTGCGTTGCATATGTGCCCCTCTTTGATTTGGCTGCCCCTCAGTTGTGTGAGGAAAGGATTTCTAGAATGGAAATGAGCTTAAGGACCCAGTCCTTGACAGGGGTCTTCCGACTTGGCCCTTTGATGACTTGTGGACTTCAACTCCCAGAATTCCTCAGCCAGGCACATGTGCCTGGCTGAGGAATTCTGGGAGCTGAAGTCCACAAGTCATCAAAGGGCCAAGTTGAAGACCCCTGCCTTAAGAGATCAGCTTTTGGGACATCTGGATTATAACAGGGGTTCTCAACCTTGGCAACTTTAAGACTTGTGGACTTCAACTCCCAGACTTCCCCAGCCAGACATGGGGAATTCTGGGAGCTGAAATTCACAAGTCTCAAAGTTCCCAAGGTTGGACACCCTTACCCATCACCATTCCAGAGAAATGGCTGCCCAGTCTCTTCTTAAAAACCTCCAGCGATGGAGCACCCACCACTTCTGGAGGCAGGTTGTTCCCCAGGTTAATTGTTCTCACTGTCAGGAAGTTTCTCCTTAGTTCCGGGTTTCTTCTCTCCTTAGTTCGTTTCCATCCGTTGCTTCTTCGCCTGCCTTGGAGAACAGGTTGGCCTCCTTTTCTTTATGGCAGCCCCTCAAATATTGGAACTCTGCTATCAGTTCACCCCGAATCCTTCTTTTCCTTAAATTAGAACATACCCCAAATCCTGTAACAATCTTTCACGTTTTTTAGGCTCCAGTCCCCTGATCATCTTCGTTGCTCTTCTCTGGATGCCTAGCGGTAGATCTTTCTTCATCTGAAGGCCCCAGATGTTTCTCCAGCGGTAGGAGATGGCACCGCTGAAAAGTCACTGGGCCGCGGTGATAGGCTTTGAAACCTCTTCATAGGATTTTTGTAATTGTTGTTGTTAGTTGCGAAGTCGTGTCCGACCCATCGCGACCCCATGGACGACGTTCCTCCAGGCCTTCCTGTCCTCTACCATCTTCTGGAGTCCATTTAAGCTCACACCTACTGCTTCAGGGACTCCATCCAGCCACTTCATTCTCTGTCATCCCTTCTATTGCCCTCCATCTTTCCCAGCATCAGACTCTTCTCCAGCGAGTCCTTCCTTCTCATTAGGTGGCCAAAGTACTCTAGTTTCAACTTCAGGATCTGGCCTTCTATAGAGCAGTCGGGGTTGATCTCCTCTAGGACTGACCAGTTGGATCGCCTTGCAGTAATAACAACATGCTATACAGGAGATATAGCATTGGATGGACTGAATAGCATGACAACATGTTGTTACAGGAGAAAGACTCTTAGATGAAGCAGTGAGGCTGCGATTCCCCAAAATCCTGGGCCTCCTTAGTTGAGGGGTCCTTGACACAACTACTACTACTACCGGTACTACTACTACTACTACTACTACTACTACTACTACTACTACTACTAATAATAATAATAATAATAATAATAAAATAAATGTTGGAAGGGACCTTGGAGGTCTTCTAGTCCAGCCCCCCACTCAGGCAGGAGAACCTATGCCATCTCAGACAAGTGACTGTCCAGCCTCTTATGGAAGGGAGAGAGGGAGGGAGGGACCTCAGAGGTCTTCTAGTCCAGCCCCCTGCTCAAGCAGGAGATCCTCTACCATCTCAGACAAGTGACTGTCCAGTCTCTTCTTCAATATCTCCAGTGATGGAGCGCCCACGATTTCTTGTGGCAAGCTGTTCCGCTGATTAATTGTCTCACTGTCAGGAAGTTTCTCCTAATTCCAGGTTGCTTCTCTCCTTGATGAGTTTCCATCCATTGCCCTTCCTTCCTTCCTTCCTTCCTTCCTTCCTTCCTTCCTTTCTTCCTTCCTTCCTTCCTTCCTTCCATCCATCCATCCATCCATCCATCCATCCATCCATCCATCCATCCATGGAATAACATAACAGAGTTGGAAGAGACTTTGGAGGTCTTCTAGTCCAGCCCCCTGCTCAGACAGGAGAACCTATACCAAGGGTAGGCAACCTCGGCTCTTTTATGACTCATGGACTTCAACTCCCAGCTGACTCAGGAATTCTGGGAGTTGAAGTCCACGAGTCATAAGAGAGCTGAGGTTGCCTACCCCTGACCTATACCATCTCAGACAAGTGACTGTCTAGCCCGGGGTAGGCAACCTTGGCTCTTTTATGACTGGTGGACTTCAACTCCCAGAATTCCTGAGCCAGCCCTGCTGAGGGGGAAAGGAAGAGGTTTCCAAGCTGAGCCACGCTGGCTCAGGAATTCTGGGAGTTGAAGTCCATCAGTCATAAAAGAGCCAAGGTGGCCTACCCCTGGGCTAGCCTCTTCTTAAAAACCTCCAGGGATGGAGCGCCCACGATTTCTGGAGGCCATCTGTTCCACTGGTTAATTCTCCACTGGAGAGTAGGGTAAGGTAGAGGAGGAGGAGGAGAACAGAAACAGAATCCTAGAGCTGGAAGGGACCTTGGAGGTCTTCTAGTCCAGCCCCCTGCTCAATATTTCTGGATAAGAAGTAAGACACTGATCTCAACTGGAAATCAAAGGAAAGTTCCGTCAGCTCAGCTCACGCGGTCCAGGAGGGGAACCGGAAAGCCAGCGGATTACCAGATGAATATCTGTCAGATCTTTTCTACGCTTCCTTCCACAAGAGCCCAACTGCAGGATGAAAATCATAGCAGGGAACTGACTACTCATCCGCAGGCAAAATCCTCAGGTTACGACCACAACGGAGCCTACATTTACCAATCGCAAGTCGTGCTGTTGTTAAGCAGGCCCACGTGGGGCCACATCTGAATTTTTTAAATTTTTCGTGTGCAGGCAGTGGTTACGCAAGCCCCTTGTCTGCTGTGAGACCTTTTCTTTTCTTTTCTTTTCTTTTTGCTGGAAACCAGAAGTAAACACCACAAGAGCAAGAACGTCACAACCTGTGGTCAGGCGACCGCAGAATGGTGTAAACGTTGGCCGGTTGCCAAGCGCCAGAAAATGTGGGTCCCGTGACCACAGGGGCGGGGGAGGCCCAGCAATCAGAATCTGGGGGTCCTAAGGAGCTGTTTCAGGGTCCGTCGTAACTTGAGAGAGTTGCCAAGCAACTGGTTATAAGTCCAGGACTATCTGTAGTCAGTGGTGGAATTCAAATAGGCGAACAACCTGGTCTCTGCGTGGATGCAGCTCCCGGAAGTCCATTCTGGGCCCGGTCCACAAAAAATTAGCTACCGGTTCTGCCAAACTGGTGCAAACTGGCTGAATTCCACCACTGTATCTATTTCTTTCTTTCTTTCTATCTATCTATCTATCTATCTATCTATCTATCTATCTATCTATCTATCTATCTATCTATCTATCTATCTATCTATCTATCTCTACCTACCTACCTACCTACCTATCTATCTATCTATCTATCTATCTATCTATCTATCTATCATCTATCTATATCATCCATCCACCCACCCACCCACCCACCCATCTCTCTCTCTCTCTCATCTATCTATCTATCCATCTATCTATCTATCTATCTATCTATCTACCTACCTACCTACCTACCTACCTATCTATCTATCTATCTATCTATCTATATCATCCATCCACTCACCCACCCTCTCTCTCTCTTATCTATCTATCTATCTATCTATCTATCTATCCATCCATCCATCCATCCATCCATCCATCCATCCATCCATCCATCCATCCATCCATCCATCCATCCATCCATCCATCTATCTATCTATCTATCTATCTATCTATCTATCTATCTATCTATCTATCTATCTATCTATCTATCTATCTATCTATCTATCTATCTATCTGTAGATGCTGCTTCTGGAAGCCCGTTCTGGGCCCGGGCCACAAAAAATTAGCTACCAGTTCTGCTGAAATGGTGCAAACTGGCTGAATCCCACCTCTGGATCTGATAGAGGTAGAGGTAGGTAGGTAGGTAGGTAGATTAGATACATAGATATGGTAGATAGGTAGGTAGGTAGGTTGATAGATATGGTAGATTAGGAAGATAGATGGATGGATGGATGGATGGATGGATAGATGATAGATAGATAGATAGACAGACACAGACAGACAGACAGATAGATAGAAGGTGGAATGGATGGATGGATGGATGGATGGATAGATAGATAGATAGATAGATAGATAGATAGATAGATAGATAGATAGATAGATAGATAGATAGATAGATAGATATCAGTACATAGATAGAGATAGGTAGATATGATATGATATGGTATGATCAGTAGTGGGATTCAAATATGTGAACAACCAGTTCTCTGTGGATGCCGCTTCCGGAAGGAAGTCCATTCTGGGCCTGGGCCACAAAAAAAGTAGCTACCGGTTCTTCCGAACTGGTGCAAGCCGGCTGAATCCCACCACTGTCTGTAGTTCAACTCCAGAGAGGGAGGAGCTGCTTCAGTAATTATAACCAAAATGATCCTAATGTTCCACTGGGTGTTCTTCCCTCCCCCCCTTTCCAATTTTGAGAATTATTTTTAATTTTTTTAATTTTAACGCGTATCTCTTTTCTGGGGAAATAAAACAGTTTACTTTGCATCTTGTGACAATTAAGGTCGACCTATTATTTCGGCAAGGGAAGTCTGGCTGGTGGGGAAGATGCAGAGGTGGCTTCCTTGCATTTTAAGCTGCCAGGGAGAAACAGCCACAAATCACCCCCCCACACACACACACACTGAACTCGCATTACCCCCTCGTAATTCTTGCCAGCATAATGC
The DNA here is from genome assembly GCA_034064705.1 of Bothrops alternatus. NCBI lineage: Eukaryota > Metazoa > Chordata > Lepidosauria > Squamata > Viperidae > Bothrops > Bothrops alternatus. The sequence goes on from JARGCV010000676.1 coordinate 136,514, forward strand.
AGAGATAAATCAAATGTTTTCAGAGGTATTCCACCATATACCTCTGGCCCAGCACGTCCTGAGTACATGTCGTGGAATGCACTGGGTGAGCCGTTCCTTGATTGAAAAAAAGCTGCTGGGACAGGAAATGAGAAATATTTTTGGGTGCGACAGAGAAATAAGTTTGCTGATTTTTCTTTTCTTTTTTTTTCTTTTTTGAAGCGTGAGTCAGGTACATATGACTGTTGCCCTTTGCGAGATTCTGTAATCTTTTCTCAAAATTCCCCAAAGCAGCTCTGTGCTTTTTGTAACCATTGGGAGTTATTAAAGCTTTGGCCTTCAGAACAGTCCCCGATTCCACGGCCGCGACGGAGACCAAAATTTCTGTCGCTAAGCAAGGCAGATGTTCAGGGAGATTTGCTCCCTTTTACAACCTTTCCCGCCTCCGTTGTTCAACAAAGCACTGCAGTAGCTAAGTAACACGGTTGATAAGTGAATCCGGATTTCCCCATACACTTTGCTTGTCAGAAGGTGGCAAAGGAGGATCCCAGTGACCACGGGACACAGCGACCGTCATAAATGGGAGTCAGTTGCCAAGTGTCTGAAATTTTGATCATGTCATCATGGGGAGGCTGCAACAGTGGTGTGAAAATTGGCCATAAGTCACTTTTTTCAATGCCGTTGTAACTTTGAACGGTCTAAATGAACTGTTGTGAGTTGAGGTCTCCCTGTAGTGAAATATCTGTAATGTACCGAGATTCTGTAGTTTCCAATAGTCCAGGAATAAAATAGAATAGAATAGAATAGAATAGAATAGAATAGAATAGAATAGAATAGAATAGAATAATAGGAATAGGAATAGGAATAGGAATAAATAAAAATAGAATGCAGAATAGAATACAATAGGATTAAAACACAATAGAATAGAATAATAGAATAATAGGAATAGGAATAAATAAAAATAGAATGCAGAATTGAATACAATAGGATTAAAACAATAGAATAGAATAATAGAATAATAGGAATAGAATAATAGGAATAGGAATAAATAAAAATAGAATGCAGAATAGAATAGAATATAGAATAGAATAGGGAATAGAATAGAATAGAATAGAATAAAATAGGGGTAGGAATAAATAAAAATAGAATGCGGAATAGAATAGGATTAAAACACAATAATAGAGTAGAGTAGAGTAGAATATAGTAGAATAGAGCTGGCAGGGACCTTGGAGGTCTTCTAGTCCAGCCCCCTGCTGAAGCAGGATACCCTCTGCCATCTCAGACAAGTGACTGTCCAGTCTCTTCTTAAAAACCTCCACTAATGGAGTGCCCACAATTTCTAGTGGCAAGCTGTTCCACTGGTTATTTGTCCTCACTGTTAGGAAGTTTCTCCTTAATTCCAGGTTGCTTCTCTCTTTGATCAGTTTCCAACTGACCAAGAGTTAAGAGGCGGGTTCCCCCCCCCTTACTTTATTTTTGCCTTTGATGGAAAGAAAGCCAACAAAGGGCGACATGACATCCTTCAGGTGCAGCTAAGAAGGGTTAACTTCTTGTAACTTCAGAACCCCTTGGCAGGGTTCTGTCCAAGCGGTAGTTTTCACAAAAGCCTCCCTTCTGTGGCCGGGGCTGTCCTGGCGGTGCCACCGTGTGCTTTGGGTCTGCGGGAACCGAGTGGTTGCAATTAAGAATCCACTTCTTGTAACTTGAACCTGGCTTTCTCTGCACTCGGTCCCTGGTCCCTTTTCGTACCGGGGTCCCTGATCCTCCTATAGCTTTGGATTGTTTTACGGCTTTCTCTGGCAGATTTTGGGAAGCTCCTCTCTTTGAAAAGCTCCCCAGAAATGAGATTAACGCGAAGGAAAGCGGTAGCTTAGCAGGGACTTGGCAGTGGCTAAGATCCTAGAACAGTGGTATATGGCAGGGGTGCCAGAGGCGGCACTCAGAGCCCTCTCTGTGGGCACACGCGCCGTCGCCCCAGTCCTGGGCCTTCAGCTGCGTTTTATAAAACCTTTTCGCTTTAGGCCTCCGCCGCTGTGTGCAAAAAAAAAAAAAAAAAGTTCTATCAATCGGTCAATTTCAACTTCTCGCAGGAAAAAAAAGATCTTGCAAAGTTGGAATTGATTGACTGAACTTTTTAATCCCACCCAGTTTGCTGTTACTACCACAGCCATGCCCACCCAATGGGCCACACCCACCTGGCACCCGACAATGCATGGGTGGGTTTTGGGTTGCAGTTTGGGCACTCGGTGTCTAAAAGGTTCGCTGTCCTAGAAAGTGTGCAGAAAAGAGCAGTCTGGAGGCTAAATAGTAATAATAATAATAATAGTAATAATAATAATAATAATAATAATAATAATAATAATAATAATAATAGTTGGAAGGGACCTTGGAGGTCATCTAGTCCAACCCCCTGCTCAGGCAGGAGACCCTATACCCTTTTGGACAAATGGCTGTCCAGTCTCTTCTTAAAAACCTCCAGTGTTGGAGCATTCACCGCTTCTGGAGGCAGGTTGTTCCACTGGTTAATTGTTTGCACTGTCAGGAAGTTTCTCCTTAGTTCCAGGTTGCTTCTCTCCTTGGTGAGTTTCTATCCGTTGCTTCTCGTCCTGCCTTCAGGCGCTTTGGAGAATAGCTTGACTCCCTCTTTGGGGCAGCCCCTGAGATATTGGATATCTCAGGGGCTAGGAATGAATATGATGAATGGTTAAGGGAGCTAGGTATATCCAGTCTGTCGAAGAGAATAACAGAGTGGGAATGGACCTTGAAGGTCTTCTAGTCCAGCCCTTTACATCAGCAGGACACACTATCCCTTTCCAGACAAAGGGCCGTCCAGTCTCGTCTTGAAAACCTCCAGTGATGGAGCACCCACAACGTCTGGAGGCAAGCTGTTCCACTGGTTAATTGTTCTAACCATCTGGAAATTCCTCCTTCGTTCCAAGGTGGATCTCCCTCTGACTTCAGTCCCTAGAATTCCCCAGCCAGAACGTTTTAAGATGGGTAGACTTAGAATCCTAAGGGACCTTGGAGATATTTTAGTCCAAGCTCCTGTTGAAGGCCAGAGACCCTCCATCAGGGGTCTCCAACCCCTGGTTCGTGGACCGGTACCGGGCCACAACATGCCAGCAACTGGGCCACACAAACAAGCAAAGCCCTATCCGTGGGATGTCATTCCAGACAAACAACTGTCCAGTCTCTTCTGGAAAACCTCCAGGGGTGGAGCACCCACAACATCTGGAGGGAAGCCTTTCCACTGATTAATCATTCTCCCCATCAGGAAATGTCTGCTTAATTCCAGGTTGTTTCTCTCCTTGATTGGTTTCCATCCGTTGCTTCGTGTCCTACCCTCAGAAGCTTTGGAGAACAGGTGGACCCTGTTCTCCTTTGAGAAGGGGAACATGATAAGCCATTTTCCAGTACTTGGGGCGCAGCCACAGTGAGACTGACTTATTCTCCAAAGCAACTAAGGGCAGGGTGAGAAGCAACGCCTAGAACCAACCTAGAAATAAGGGGAAAACGTCCTGACCGTGAGAACAATTTAATCAGTGGAACGGCTTCCTTCCTGGAGTTGTGACTGCTCCATCACTGGAGGTTGTCCAAAATAGTCCGGGCAATCGTTTGACCAGGATAGTCTGCCTTGAGTTGGGGGTGGGACTAGAACAGTGGCCCCAAACTTTTTGGGCACCAGGGACCGGTTCCATGGAGAAAGGATTATCCATGGACCGGGAGGGGGGGGGCACGGTTTTGCGTTCTGCCTGCATCCCTCAGATGGAGCTTCACTGAATAATAGTAATAATAAAGTTGGAAGGGGCCTTGGAGGTCATCTAGGTCAACCCCCTGCCTCAGGCAGGAAACCCTATACCCTATTCTTGTTTGCACGGCATGCCATGGACTGGTGGGGGCCCCTGGAGTAAAATATCTCCTTTCCAGCCCTATGATTCTGCGTTCTGCTCTCTCAAAATGTTCTATGCTTCGTCCTAGCACCTGTGAGTAAAAAAACCTGGGGCAGAAATCTTGAGATAGACACCACGGAGTGAAATCAGGAGCGTGCGACTACTACTGCCCTTCTAGATCCTGGAGAATCCTGGCCTGTTCGAAGCCACGTTGCCCGCAACTGCTCTTAGAACAAGGATGCAAAAGCCGTGGAGAGGTCAGAGGACTACATTCCCCCCCCCAACACACACACACACGCACGCACTTTGTCACCTACAGAGGCTCTCGCTTGGTGGGGAAGAAAAGGAAGGATGATGGTTTATGCATTTTTGATTACATCTTTCCTAATTTATTTTAAACCTGGGAAGCAGGTGGTCTTGGGGATAACCACCAGAAAGAGAGCGAGGGTGCACGTGTGTTTAAATACAATAATAATTATATAGCTAATTATAGATCATATGAATTGATAATAAAAGAGGTAAGGTTTAATGTCATTTTAATCGCCTGCCCAGTTGATATTTTTATTTTTTCAGTTCAGGTTGCAGCATTTCATTTTTTAAAGTCTGCCCCCACCCCTTCTCCGTCCAACTTTTCATACAGCACCTGGGAGAGCAGAGATTTCCCCAGTTGTGGATTAAATAGATGGCTGCCTTTGAAATCTAACAAAATGAAATTCAGTGTTGAAAAAAGTAAAATTCTATATTTAGGCAAGAAAAACCAAATGTACAGGTAGAGTATAGGCGGTACCTTGCTCAATAGTAGCAACTGTGAAAGGGACCTCGGAGTCTTAGTGGACGATCACCTAAATAGGAGCCAGCCGTGTGCTGCAGCTGCCAAAAAGGCCAACGCAGGGCTGGGCTGCATTAACAGAGAGATAGGATCAAGATCACGTGAAGGGTTACTACCACTTTACAAGGCCTTGGTAAGGCCACACTTGGAATACAGCATCCAGTTTTGGTCACCACGATGTAAAAAAGATGCTGAGACTCTAGAAAGAGTGCAGAGAAGAGCAACAGAGATGATTAGGGGACTGGAGGCTAAAACATATAAGGAAAGGCTGCCGGAATTGGGGATGTCTAGTTTAACAAAGAGAAGGACGAGGGGGGACAGGATAGCTGCCTTCCAGTATCTCGGGCTGCCCCAAAGAAGAGGGAGTCAAGCTATTCTCCAAGGCGCCTGAAGGCAGGACAAGAAGCAACGGGTGGAAACTAACCAAAGAGAGAAGCAACCTAGAACTAAGGAAAAACTTCCTGACAGTTAGTATGGTTTAAATCTACAAATTCTGTACAGATAAGTCCTCAACTTGCAACCATTTCTTTACTGACTGTTTGCAGTTACAACGGCTCTGGGAACAGCAACCACTTTTCACACCATGTCCCAGCATCCCCGTCTTCTTCACGTGACTGAAATTTAGACACTTGGCAACTGACTCGTGTTTATGGCAGCCGCAGTGTGCCAGGGGTTTCCCTTTTGCAAGCTTCTGACCAACAAAGTCCATGGGGGAAGCCGGACCTCTGTCTCACCTAGCAACCGAAATTTTGGGGTCAATTGTTGTAATTGAAGGACTGACCGTAGTTGGCTATTTTTCTGGATTTGAAGCCAACGGATGTAAGTAAGAAGGTGGATTGAGTTCAGCCAGACTTTTGGTTGTGCGACACAAGAAGAACAGTTGCAGGAATTGGGTGTGGCCAGTCTAACGAAGAGGAGGACCAGGGGTGACAACAGTGCTCCAGTATTTGGGGGGCTGTCACAAGAGAAGAGGGGGGAGTCAGCCTGTTCTCCAAAGCACCTGAAGGCAGGACAAGGACCAATGGATGGAAGCTGACCAAGGAGAGAAGCAACCTGGAATTAAGGAGAAACTTCCTAACAGTGGGGACAATTAACCAATGGAACAACTTGCCACCAGAAGTTGTGGTTGCTTCATCACCGGAAGTTTTTAAGAAGAGACTGGACACCCACTTGTCTGAGATGGTGTGAACTCAAGTCTTCTGCTTGAGCAGGGGGTTGGACTAGCTGACCTCCAAGGTCCCTTCCAGCTCTATTCTGAGAATAGAATAGAATTAAAATAAGAATAGAATAGAATAGAGAATGGGATGGGAATGGAATGGAATAGGAATAGGAATAGACCTTGGAGGTCTTCTAGTCCAGCCCCCTGCTCAAGCAGGAGAACCTATGCCATCTTTGACTGGTGATTGATTGACTCTTTCTTGCTATACTTAGTAGGGGAAGCTACATCTGAGTGTTTATACATTTCTTTTCTGATAAAGCTTTTGGTAGACACAGCCTCCCTCATGATAGGCTAATGTTCTCCACAACAGAGAGAGAATAGCAACCAATCAGGATGAGACCCTGACTTTCTAAAAATGTATTTCAGATGTGATTTTGGCACTAAAAATGCCTCTTCTGCCGCAAGGTGCCAGAGCTGGAATACAACCACGTTGGTTCTCTTTCCTCCCATCCATCATGGCATCCTTATGTGTCAGAGCGTGCACAGTCCTTTTGCGCGAGATAACCCAGGAGTAAACACAGTAAATGGTGGTCTACAGTGGTCTTAACACTATCTACAATATCATACACCAGGAACAATATACATACATGTGCTAATACAGCAGGATTCAACAAACCACAGTTACAGCAGGAAACGGAAGAGAGAGAACACATCAGCGGAGCCTTCTCTTTATACAAAGGCTCTTAAAGAGACACAGACCTTGCTGGCTCTTAAAGAGACATCTTGCTGGCCCTTAAAGAGACACAGACCCTGTTGGCTCTTAAAGAGACACAGACCCTGCTGGCTCTTAAAGAGTCACAGACCCTGCTGGATCTTAAAGAGACACAGACCCTGCAGGTTCTTAAAGAGACACATATCCTACTGGCTCCTAAAGAGACACAGACCCTACTGGGTCTTAAAGAGACACGAAGAATGATTGCAGGAATTGGGTATGTCTAGTCTAATGAAGAGAAGGACTGAGGGTGACACGAGAGCAGCCCTCCAATATTTGAGAGGCTGCCACAAAGAAGAAGGGGGTCAATCTATTCTCCAACGCATCTGAAGGCAGAAGGAGTAATGGATAGACGATAATTAAAGAGAGAGCCAAACTGGAAATAAGGAGGAAAATAATAATAATAATAATAATAATAATAATAATAATAATAATAATAATAATAATAAAATACATCAAGCACACTGAAGTCAAGGAAAAGATTAGAGGTGAATACATCAAGAGAGTGAAGAAAATCTTAAAGTCCAAACTCAATGGAGGAAATACCATAAAGGCAATCAACACCTGGGCAATTCCAGTCATTAGGTACACAGCTGGAATAGTGGACTGGATTCAAGCAGAACTAAAAGCAATGGATAGGAAGTCCAGAAAAATAATGACAATGAATCATGCCTTTCATCCACGCAGTGACATTGACAGACTTTATCAAGGCAAATAGGTGGGCGTGGAATGCTGCAAGTACATCAGGTGATTGAAGAAGAAAAAATGGCTTTGGAAGAATATCTGAAGAACAATGATGAAGATGCACTGAAATTAGTATATCAGGGAGGCTTACTGACTACTGGAGAGACCAAACTGGCCTACAAGAAAGACCAAATGAAGAACAGAATAGAGGCATGGGAAGACAAAGCACTACATGGCGAGTACATTAAAAAAATAGCTGGGAAAGCAGATAATAACAAGACCTGGCAATGGCTAAGAGCAGGAAAATTGAAGAAAGAGACCGAGGGACTAATTCTGGCTGCACAAGACCCAGCCTTAAGGACAAATGCATATAAAGTCAGAATTGAGAAGTCAGCAACAGACAGTAAGTGCCGCCTATGCAGAAATGCTGAGGAAACAGTGGACCACCCGGTAAGCTGCTGCAAGAAGATCGCACAGACTGACTACAAGCAGCGGCATGACAAAGTAGCAACAATGGTGCATTGGAAGATCTGCAAGAAATATCATTTGCCTGCAAGCAAGAACTGGTGGGATCATAAAATAGAGAAAGTCATAGAAAATGATAAAGTTAAACTGCTCTGGGACTTCAGAATTCAAACAGACAAGCACCTGCCACATAACACCCCGGACTTAACAATTGTCGATAAGAAAGACAAAAAAAGCCTGGATAGTGGACGTGGCGATGCCTGGAGACAGCAGAATAGAGGAGAAAGAACTGAAGAAGATCACAAAATACAAAGACCTACAAATAGAAATAGAAAGACTGTGGCAAAAGCAAGCAAGGGTAGTACCAATAGTCATAGGCCCCTTGGGTGCAACCCCAAAACAACTGGAGCACCACTTGAACACCATCATCGGCATTGACAAATTCGCCATTAGTCAATTGCAAAAGGCGGCCTTACTAGGAACCGCTTCCATCCTGCGACGAGATCTGTGATACCATCAAACATTCACATCTGCCTATCCCAGGTCCTGGGTAAGGACTCGATAGGTAGACAAAAATGCCAGATCCAGTCTGAACATCTGGCTGACTGTGATGATCCATAATAATAATAACAACAACAATAACAATAATAAAAGTTGGAAGGGACCTTGGAGGTCTTCTAGTCCAACCCCCTGCTCAGGCAGGAAACCCTATACCATTTCAGACAAATGGCTGTCCAATCTCTTCTTAAAGACTTCCAGTTTTTTGAGCATTTGCACCTTCTGTAAGCAAGGATTTCCATTGGTTATTTCTTCTCACTGTCAGGAAGTTTCTCCTTAGTTCCAGGTTGCTTCTCTCCTTGGTCAGTTTCCATCTGTTGCTTCTCGTTCTGCCTTCAGGGGCTTTGGAGAATAGCTTGACTCCCTCTTCTTTGGGGCAGCCCTTGAGATACTGGAAGACTGCTATCATGTCCCCCCTGGTCCTTCTCTTCATTAAAGTAGACATTCCCAATTCCAGCAACTGTTCATCGTATGTTTTAGCCTCCAGTCCCCTGATCATCTTTGTGGCTCTTCTCTGCACTCTTTCTAGAGTCTCAACATTTTTTTTACATTGTGGTGACCAAAACTGGATGCCGTATTCCAAGTATGGCCTTACCAAGGCCTTGTAAAGTGGTATTAACACTTCACCTGATCTTGATTCTCTCCCTCTGTTAATGCAGCCCAGCTGCCCATGTCATTTCCTGACATTGAAACAATTAACCAGTGGAAGGGCTTCCCTCCAGAAGTTGTGGGTGCTCCATCCCTGGAGGTTTTTAAGAAGAGATTTGGAGAGTCATTTCTCTGGAATGATATAGGGTAGGGGTCTTCCAACTTGGCCCTTGGATGACTTGTGGACTTCACCTCCCAGAATTCCTCAGCCAGGCGCGTGTGCCTGCATGCCTAGCTGAGGAATTCTGGGAGTTGAAGTCCACCAGTCATCCAAGGGCCAAGTTGGAAGACCCCCTGATAGAGGGTCTCCTGTTTCAGCAGGGGGTTGGACTAGAAGACCTCCAAGGCCCCTTCCAACTCTGTTGTTAATTGCCGGGCCCAGACTCAACGCTTCTCTGAGCCCAGACGCCTTGCCACGTTGAGCGTTTGGCTCCGCCGTGTGCCTCCCTCTGCTTTGCAAATCTCTGCTGCTCTGACTTGGTGACTTGGCACGCTCCCCCCTGGCGCAACTGCTGCAGACTTCTGTGTGCAATTTCCTCTTTGCAAATCGACCCGTCACACGTGGGGAGGCAGAAGGAAGCGCCTGGAGCCAATCAGGAATAGGAGTAGCTGGAGGGGTGGGTGTAAAGACGTCTTCCACCGCTAGGCAAATAGATCTGTTCGTAAAACAATGTAAAAGTGTGTGTGTGTGTGTGTGGAGGGGGGGGGGAATGAAGGTTACTGGGGAAAAAAAAAGTCGGGACCTCTTGGGAAGCCGTCAGAATCCCGAACCGTTGAACGTTCCTTAAAGTGCATTATCGGCGGCAGACTGAGAGGAAGTCAGATCTCCTTAAGCCTTTTGCACTCTTGGGAATGAACTACTTACTATGAGTCGGAGTTAACGTGGCACAGATGTCGGGTTTAGCAGAGGCTTAAGGGCGCATCGCTCCCTCCCTCCCCCGTTCTTGTCTGATTGCTGAAGACGCACAATCCCCGGTTTGTTCATCTATTTGATGCAAGCTCTGTGACCATCCTCCACACACACACACACACACACACACACATCCTTATTACACCGGCTCTGGGACTGACTACAGATAGTCCTCAATTTACAACAGGTCGTTTAGTGACTGTTCAAAGTTCCAACAGCGCTGGGAAAAAAAGGGGGACTTGGGACCCTGTTTTTTACACGCTTAACGACCGTTGCAACATTTCACGTGATCAGAATGGTACCTTGGAGGTAATCTAGTCCAACCCCCTGCTCAGGCAGGAAACCCTACACCGTTTCAGACAAATGGCTGTCCAATCTCTTCTTAAGAACTTCCAGTATAGAATAGAATAGAATAGAAAATAGAATAGAATAGAAAATAGAATACAGAATAGAATAGAGAATGGAATGAAATAGAATAGAGGAATGAAGAGTAGGGTAGGGTAGGGTAGGGTAGAATAGAATAGAATTAGAATATAGAATAGAATAGAATAGAATAGAATAGAATAGAATAGAATAGAATAGAATAGAATAGAATAGAATAGAATAGAATAGAATAGAATAGAGCTGCAGGGGACCTTGGAGGTCTTCTAGTCCAGCCCCCTGCTCCCTAATACTAATAGTGTTGGAGCATTCACAGCTTCTGGAGGCAAGGAGTTCCACTGCTTAATCGTTTTAACAGTCTCTAAATTTCTAAATTTCTCTTTTGGTGACCTTCTGACAAGCAAAGTCAATGGGGAAGCCGGCTTCACTTCACTTCACAACCGTGGGACACCGTGATTCACTTAACGGCCATGGCAGGGAAGGTCGTAAATGGGGGCAAAGCTCATTTAACCACTGTCTCGCATAGCAACAGAAAATTTGGGCTCAATTGTCGTACGTTGAAGGCTTACCTGTACGGTGTTGAGCGCGCAGTCGCTCCTACGGGAATTTTTTTTGTGGTTAAAAGGAAGAAAGTTGTGTTTCCTGGGAGGTACCAAAAAAACCCCCACACAATAATAATTCCGAGAGATAATTAAGCGCCAGCTAACTGATCTGAGTCACCATCCGGCACTCTGTGCTTTTGTTTAAAGGGACGGGAGGCCAAAGCCTGGGCCTGTGTTTGCCGAAGGCCTCGGCCGCTCCTGCTCAACTTTTCCTGGGCTTCCTGTTGACAAGAGGAATAGAATAGAGCTGCAGGGGACCTTGGAGGTCTTCTAGTCCAGCCCCCTGCTCAAGCAGGAGAACCTATACCAGCTCAGACAGATGGCTGTCCAGCCTCTTCTTCAAAACCTCCAGCGATGTAAAAGGCGTAAGATTTATACGATCTGAAGAGAAACCAGAGTATAAAGGATATAAACAATGTCGTCTGGCGGGTCCTAGGGGGAGGGCCTTCTCTGCTGTGGCACCCACCCTCTGGAACCAACTGCCCCCTGAAGTCCGCGCTTCTCCCACCCTCCCGGCCTTCCGAAAGGATCTTAAGACCTATCTTTGCCGGCAGGCCTGGGGATGATTGTGACTGCTGTGTGAATGATGAATGAGTGTTGGTTTTTATTTTTAAATGTTCTTTTATTGTTTGTATATGTTGTAAGCCGCTCGAGTCTTCGGAGAGGAGCGGCATATAAATGTAAATAATAATAATAATAATAATAATAATAATAATAATAATAATATTCTACGTGTTGGAAATGTAAAAAAGAAAAGGGTACCTTTTTTCATATATGGTGGACATGTAGAGAAGCACAGGCGTATTGGCGTTATGGTCTGGGAATGGGCAATAGAAAGGACTAGCCAAAACGTTCTATACAAACTTGAGGCATTACTATTAGGAATACTAGAGAAAAATGTAAATAAAGAGGACACATATTTAATCATTCACGTGGCTACGGCGGCAAGGATTTTATTTGCTCAAAAATGGAAAACAATGGAAATACCGAGTGAGGAAGAACTAATAAAGAAAATTTATGTTTTGCGCAGAACTAGATAGGTTAACTAAAAGATTAAAAAAAACCAGGAAGACACAGAATTTTATCGAATATGGAATAAATTTTATAGATGGAGGGGAAAAAATGGAGGTTACAGATAAAGAGATAGTTAAACTTCTGTTCTGCTGGTTAATTATTTTCACTGTTAGGAACTTTCTCCTTAATTAAGTTTCTCCTTAATTCCAGGTTGCTTCTGTCTTTGGCCAGTTTCCAACCGTTGTTTCTCGTCCTGCCCTCTGGTGCTCTGGTGAACAACCTGGCCCCCTCCTCTTTGCGGCAGCCCCTCAGATACTGAAACACGGCTGTCATGTCCCCCCTTATTTCTTCTTTTCTTTAGACTAGCCAGAGCGAAGTCCCGCAGCCGTTCTTCGTATGTTTTAGCCTCCAGGCCTTGGATCCTCTTAGCTGCTCTTCTCTGAACTTTTTCCAAAGTCTCAACCTCTTTTTGGTGATATGGTGACCCAAATTGGCTGCAGTCTTCCAGGTGTGGCCTCACTAGGGTTTTCTAAAGCGGTACTCATACTTTATGTGATCTTGATTTTATGCCTCTGTTTATGCAACCCAGGGATTGTATTGGCTTTTTTGGCTGCTGCTGCTGCTGCTGCACACGGCTGGCTCACGGTCAAGGGATCGTCCCCCAGGTCCCTCTCACGGCGGCTGTTTTTAAACCAGGCCTCGCCCAATCTGTACTTGCACCTTTGGTTTTTCCTGCCTGAATGTACAACCCAGACAGTTGTGAAGACGTTGGGCTGCAGGTCCTTTCTGCTCTCTCTTCGCTGGGTTGCAGGAGCTTCGCAGGACAGGGAAAGGTGTCAAACGACACAGGCCAGTGCCCTGCTTCTGCACGCTGCCACTCAACTGCGGATCATATTTCGTTGGGGTATCGCTTTTCATCCTGAAAGATTGTGGACTGCTTTGCAGCCTAATTATAGAACCTTATCTCCGAAGGTGAAATGTATTCTCCTCTGCCTCCCATTAGACCAGAGGCCCCCAACCTTTGGGGCGCCAGGGACCACCGGTTCCCTGGAGAGGGGTTTTTCTGTGGGCCGGAGGGTGCGTGGTTTTGTGTGCTTGCCTGCATCTCCCCCCCCCCAGGGAGCTTTGCTTGTTTGTGCGGATCAGTTGCTGGCATGCCGTGGGCCGCTGCCGCTCCACGGACCAGGGGGTTGGGGACCCCTGAGTTAAACCACAGCAGTGGTGCTGATGAGCAAAACAGGAGACACCCCCCCCCAGGCGAGCTTGCTCTGCTGATCCTCCTGGAGAGAAGCCTTCCTTAGCCAGGATGGATGGGGTGTCTTTGCATTTTGGCTTCCTTTTCTGTTTGACCCAGAATTGGCTTTTGTGGCTTGCCTTAAAGGAGAGGTGGGTTTTTAGGGCTTGTGGGGGGGTGGTGGAGGGGGGCAGAAGCTCTTTGATTCGTCTTTCTCCTTTGGAGTCTTTGGTGCTCTCTAGGCTCCGAAGTTTCCTTGCAGACATCTCGTTACCACACTAGGTAACTGCTGCCTCGCACAAACGGCTGCAAGGAATCCACCCAGCTCAGCTCAGCACTAAGGTCTTCACAGTTCATAGCTCAGCTACAAACACAGATAGCCCTCAATATAATAACAATAACAATAATAATGTTGGAAGGGGTCTTGGAGGTAATAATGATAATAATAAAGTTGGAAGGGACCTTGGACGTCATGTAGTCCCCGCTCAGGGAGGAAACCCTATACCATTTCAGACAAATGGGTTTTCCAGTCTCTTCTTCTTGAAAACTTCCAGTGTTGGAGCATTCACCGCTTCTGGAGGCAGGTTGTTCCCCAGGTTAATTGTTCTAACTGTCAGGAAGTTTCTCCTTAGTTCCAGGCTGCTTCTCTTCTGTCGATGTTCCTCCACTCCGCAGGTCCCTCTCAAAATGCTGTGCTGTGTAGCTGGGAGGGAGCTATTTTCTGTCCATCAATTGTAGGAAAGACAGGCCTTCTCTGCCTGTCTCTAATTCTGGAGAAAAATGCTTGCCTGGGGGCAGCCCTGCCCTCCCCCAGTGTTGGGCTTCTCCCCACTGGCAGTGGAGCCTGGCTGGACAGCTAGCCAAAGATGTTTTCACCCCAGAAGGATTTGGGCAGAGGGTCCAGGGTGCGGGTCAGGGGTTAGGAATGTCAGATTTGTCCATGTGGGGCATGGGAGGAATGAGTTTGGGGGTGTTGACTTGCTTATGTGTCCTCCCCCCACCAGGAAAACAGCAAGTGGGTCTGGTTTTTTTGCAGGAAAACCAATGTAGTTCTGAGCGTCTTAAAAGCTACCGTGTAAATTATTGTATGAGTCTGTAAGTTGGGGGGAACCAACCTTGGGAAGTTTAAGACCTGTGGATTTCAACTCCCAGAATTCCTCAGCCAGGATGATTTAAGACAGGGGTCTTCCGACTCGGTCCTTTGATGACTTGTGGACTTCAACTCCCAGAATTCCTCAGCCAGGAGGCTTTAAGACAGGGGTCTTCCAACTTGGCCCTTTGATGACTGGTAGACTTCAACTCCCAGAATTCCTCAGCCAGGAGGCTTTAAGACTGGGGTCTTCCAACTTGGCCCTTTGATGACTGGTGGACTTCAACTCCCAGAATTCCTCAGCCAGGATGCTTTAAGACAGGGGTCTTCCAACCTGGCCCTTTGATGACTGGTGGACTTCAACTCCCAGAATTCCTCAGCCAGGAGGCTTTAAGACAGGGGTCTTCCAACCTGGCCCTTTGATGACTGGTAGACTTCAACTCCCAGAATTCCTCAGCCAGGATGATTTAAGACAGGGGTCTTCCAGCTTGGCCTTTGAGGACTTGTGGACTTCAACTCCCAGAATCCCTCAGCCAGGATGCTTTAAGACAGGGGTCTTCCAACCTGGCCCTTTGATGACTGGTGGACTTCAACTCCCAGAATTCCTCAGCCAGGAGGCTTTAAGACAGGGGTCTTCCAACCTGGCCCTTTGATGACTGGTGGACTTCAACTCCCAGAATTCCTCAGCCAGGAGGCTTTAAGACAGGGGTCTTCCAACTTGGCCCTTGGATGACTTGGGGACTTCAACTCCCAGAATTCCTCAGCCAGGAGGCTTTAAGACAGGGGTCTTCCGACTCGGTCCTTTGATGACTTGTGGACTTCAACTCCCAGAATTCCTCAGCCAGGAGGCTTTAAGACAGGGGTCTTCCAACTTGGCCCTTTGATGACTGGTGGACTTCAACTCCCAGAATTCCTCAGCCAGGAGGCTTTAAGACAGAGGTCTTCCAACTCGGCCCTTTGATGACTGGTGGACTTCAACTCCCAGAATTCCTCAGCCAGGAGGCTTTAAGACAGGGGTCTTCCAACTTGGCCCTTTGATGACTGGTGGACTTCAACTCCCAGAATTCCTCAGCCAGGATGTTTTAAGACAGGGGTCTTCCAACTTGCCTGGCTGAGGAATTCTGGGAGTTGAAGTCCACAAGTCATCAAAGGGCCAAGTTGGAAGACCCCTGGGCTATGCTATGGTTTGACGGTGTGCAACTGACAGATTGGATGCCAAATTGTGGTTTTAACATAGGTTTTTATCTGCTATTTATTATTTTATTCTAGGATTTTTAACTGGACATTCCTCAAGTGTTTTTTAAGTTACTCTGGGCGTTTTGACTGTAATAAACATTGGCTTGACTCCTAGCCCCGTAGCTCAGGGAAGCGTGTGCCCTTCAATCACAGTTATTAACGCCCGGCTGACTAGGGAATTCTGGGAGTTGAAGTCCACAGCTCTTAAAGGTTCCCAAGGTTGGACAACCCTGCTGTAAGTGATTCATAATCGGGCAGATTTAGGAAGTTCTCTCTCCTCCCCCCCCCTTTTTTTGGGTCTGTGTGACAAACTTGCAGCATGCATCACACATCCTGTAACAACATGGCGCAACTGGCAGTGTCACTCCCTCCCCTCGGGGCCTTAAATCTTAACAACTACGATAGTAGCAGCAGCGTACTCTTCCTGAAATGAGACCGCCAAGTGTGTTAACAATCTTGGAAAGCTCTTTGTGCAGTTGTGCAGGACCTTGGATGTTGCCTCCTGTTAAAATTCTTTTCAAAATTCCTTTTGTCCCAGCCCTGAAAACGTTCACTTTGGTCCACAGAGCTAGACTCTACCAAAAACCATGTGTAAAAAGCAGCCCAGGGGTTCTCAACCTTGGCAACTTTAAGACTTGTGGACTTCAACTCCCAGAATTCCTCAGCCAGCTTTGCTGGCTGAGGAATTCTGGGAGTTGAAGTCCACAAGTCTTAAAGTTGCCAAGGTTGAGAACCCCTGGGCTAACCCTTCTCTGCCGTGCTCTGGATCTGGGGTGAGCCGTTTTGTTTTATTTTTTAAAAAATATGTTGTATTAATTTTTTAACATAATCACCTTAATAGTCGGCAAACGGCGTGTTGTCTGGGTTTACAGGTGAGAAACGTTCACTAACAGCTGACTTCTGTAATCTATAATCCACGTAATAACTTTACTTGATTTCCTCTCTGAGCTCTTTTAATGACCCCTGAAACTTGATAATGGGGGGAATCGGGAAGCTAAGCGAATCTATCTCTATTTTTTTGCCCCCCCCCAGCTTTCCCCAGCGGTGGCTCCTTTGTTGTGGTCGCTGTGTGGGTTTTTCACAATGCTCTTGTGGCTGTTGGTCCTCTCCGTTCCCCTGATTCCTGAGCTGGGCTCTCAAAATGGCTGCTGGCTTTTCTGCCTCCTGAGGTTAAACAGAAGGAGCAGCCATCTTTGGGGGTCTGACACACAAGAGGGGAGGGGGTGTCTCTTCCAGCCCATTTCTAAGGTCTGCCATAGAAATAGTTCTAATTCTAGCCCTGCTTTAGAGACAGCTGGATGAAAGGGCCAATCACAGGAGAGGGTGGGTTCTACCGGTAGTTCCGCCTTAGAGACAAAAGCCAGCTGGGTGCCTTTGGGCCAATCACCAGGAGAGGGTGGGTTCTAGTCCCGCCTTAGAGACAAAAGCCAGCTGGGTGCCTTTGGGCCAATCACCAGGAGAGGGTGAGTTCTAGTCCCGCCTTAGCTACAAAAGCCAGCTGGGTGCCTTTGGGCCAATCACCAGGAGAGGGTGAGTTCTAGTCCCGCCTTAGAGACAAAAGCCAGCTGGGTGCCTTTGGGCCAATCACCAGGAGAGAGTGAGTTCTAGTCCCGCCTTAGCTACAAAAGCCAGCTGGGTGCCTTTGGGCCAATCACCAGGAGAGGGTGAGTTCTAGTCCCGCCTTAGAGACAAAAGCTAGCTGGGTGCCTTTGGGCCAATCACCAGGAGAGGGTGGGTTCTAGTCCCGCCTTAGAGACAAAAGCCAGCTGGGTGCCTTTGGGCCAATCACCAGGAGAGGGTGAGTTCTAGTCCCGCCTTAGCTACAAAAGCCAGCTGGGTGCCTTTGGGCCAATCACCAGGAGAGGGTGGGTTCTAGTCCCGCCTTAGAGACAAAAGCTAGCTGGGTGCCTTTGGGCCAATCACCAGGAGAGGGTGGGTTCTAGTCCCGCCTTAGCTACAAAAGCCAGCTGGGTGCCTTTGGGCCAATCCCTCTCTCTCTCTCTCTCTCCCAGCCCAGCCCACCTCACAGGGTTGTTGTGGGGAAAACAGGAGGAGGAGAGTATGTTGGATATGTTTGCAGACTTGTGTTACTTGTAAAAAAAAAAAGGCTGGATACCAATAAATAAATAAAGTGTTTTTTTAAAAAACAACAACGGAGGGAGAGACTTCCTGTCTGCCAGGCAAAGGAGGGCATTCCCTGAAGTTTGGGCAGGAAAGCAGGACGCGGAAGCAGTCCAGGCGCCCTCCAGTTCTGGCAGGCCCTTGTCCTCTGGGATACGTCGAGTCGCAGCACCTGTTGTTAAGGGTTAATGCCGCCGCGCGCAACTCACTTGTGCTTCTTGTCTCCTCCCACAGCAATCCTCCGTTGAGCGAGGAGATGCTGCCTCCCGGAGAATGGATGTGCCACCGCTGCACCGTGCGAAGGAAGGTAAAGATGATTTGGGGGACACACACACACACACAGACACACACCCTTTCCTCCTCTCTGGAAGCCGAAGGCTGGATCCCAACAGCTGTAGGAAATAAGCCTTGGAAAAAGCACAGCTGGTTCTGTTGCAGCACACAAAAGCCTCTTTGAGACACACGCACACACACGTTTTTTGTTTGCCCCTCAGTGCTTTATAAGTGCATTATAAATCTGAGAAAAATCACTTAGACTTATAGACTACTTTGCCGTGCTTTAAAGGCCTCTCTAAGCAGTTTACAGATTCCCAACCATCCGGATCCCCGTTTTAACGACCTCGGAAGGACGGAAGTCCAAGTCAACCTCGAGCCGGTCAGGATCGAACTTCCTGGCAGTTTGGCAGAATTAGCCCGCAAACACTGCGTTCTAAACACTGCACCACCCCAGCAGGAAAGAAAGGGAGGGAGGGAGGGAGGAAGGGGAAAAGGAAGGGAGAGAAAGAGAGAAGGGAAGGAGAAGGAGGGAGGGAGGAAGAGAAGAAGGAAGGGAAGGAAGGAAGGAAGGAAGAAAACTGAAAAGGGAAGAGGAAGGAGGGAGGGAGGAAGAAAAGGGAATGAAGGTGAGAAGAAAAGGAAGGGAGAGAAAGAGGGAAGGAAGGAAGGAAGAAGAGGAGAAGCATTCATCTATACCCCTTCACAGCCAGCTCTAAGCAGTTTCCCGGAGTCAACCTATTTGCCCCCAACCCTCTGCCTCCTCGTTTTATGGACTTCACGGAAGGCTGAGTCCACCTAAGTCACCCCTGGGAGACAAAACTACCCCCCTCCCCCCAAGGAGGACCTGACTGGGGTGGGGTGGGGTGGGGCTGCGGGGGCCTTGGGCCCCTCCCGGCCCTGCTCCACTCCGGCTGGCACCGGCCTCTTCAGCCCTTTCCGGTGGGCGCTTCCCTTGCCAAGCCCCCCCCCACTTCCTTCCAGCAAGTTCAGAAAGAACTGGAGGGCCTCCCGCTGTTCCCACGGGGGGGGGCAGCAGCAGGAGGGAGAGAAGAAGGGGTGCTCCTCCCGGGTGGGAAAGGCGAAGGGGGGGAGAAGCAGCCGGGAGAGCCTGCTGCAAGTGGAGATAAGCAGCCCTGGGACCCCCATCCCATTCCCACCCACCCACCCACCCACCCACCCTGGCATCTGGGGCACCGAGGGTCCTGCTGCTGCTGCTGCTGCTGCCATGCCCAATGAATCCCCCGTCTCTAAAGGAGGCTCTTCCTTTCCCCTGCCTGCCTGCCTGCCTGTCTACCATCTCTCCCTCCCTCCCTCCCTCTCTCTCTCTCTCTCTCTCTCCCTCCCTCCCTGGTTCCCCTTCCTTCCTTCCTTCCTTCCTTCCTTCCTTCCTTCCTTCCTTCCTTCCTTCCTTCCTTCCTTTCTTTCCCTGGTTTCCCCCCCCCTCGTTCTCTCTCTCATCTATTTATATCTGTCTGTGTCTGTCATCTGTGTGTGTTTGTGTGTATCAAATTTAGAGATCCCTACCTCTGTATTATCAGTCTACCTACCTACCTACCTACCTACCTTACTGTCTGTCTGTCTGTCTGTCTCTCTCTGTCTCTCTCTCTCTCTCTCTCTCTCCATCCATGTCTGTCATCCATCCATCCATCTCTGTCTGTCTGTCTGCCTATCTATCTATCTATACACACACACACACACACACACACACACACACACACACACATAAAAATCTATCTACAGCCTGGACATATCCATTTGGAGTTCCTTTCTCCCTCTTTAATCAAACAGCCTCTTGTTTGGAGTTGCTTTTTTTCCCTTTTTTTTTAAACCTTCCGTAGCCTGGCGTTCTCTTATAAAGGAGGATGTGTGTGGTTTACAGCAAGGGCACAAAAACCTGCCTTGGAGCTGTTCCGTGTCCCTCAGCCGGTGTCTTTTTTCCCCAAGGCTGGTGTCATCTTGAACCATCCCCGTTTTGCCTCCCAGAAACAGGGTGCCAGGATCTGGGGAAGGGTCTTGCTTAGGCCCTGGAGTGGCTCTCTCCTTCGGCCTGTGTGATTGTGACACGTGCTGTAGCCCCTCTCCCCCCCCTTAAACATGGCTCCTTCGCCTCAGCCCTCAGCTACAAATAGTCCCCTTTGTTGGGTAATTTCAAACTGGCCAGCCAGCGTTCCACTACAAGGCAATACAGCAGTCCTCCACTTACGACCCAAGCTGTCCGATGCTAAGCAAGGCAGTTGTGAAGTCCAGTTTTTGCCCCACTCTGCAGCCTTTTCGCAAGGATGGTTAAGGGAACCACACAGTGGTTAAGCACATCTGGCCTCCTCCCTTGACTTGCCTGGCCAGAGGCCACCTGGGAAGGTTCAAAGGGGGGGGGTCCCGTGACCCTGGGGCCCTGCAGCCCTCTTGGATCTAGGCCAGCTGATCCCACGACTGCTTGGATGGAAGGAAGGAAGGAAGGAAGGAGGGTGAAAAGTCAGTGCCACTGCAACCTCAAATGGTCACTAAGCAAACAGTTATAAGTTGAGGTAGTCCTGTACAGTTCATTTAGTGACCATTCAAAGTTGCAACTGAAAAAGGAGACCTGACCATTTTTCACACTTACGACCGTTGTAGCATCCCAGGGCCACGTGATCAAAATTCAGATACTTGGAAGCTCTCTCTCTCTCTCTCTCTGTGTGTGTGTCTTTCTCTGTCTCTCCCTCTCCCTCTCTCTCTCTCTCTCTCTCTCTCTCTCTGTGTGTGTGTGTGTGTGTCTTTCTCTCTCTCTCTCTCTCTCTTTCTCCCTCTCTCTCTGTCTTTCTCTCTCTCTCTCCCTCACTCTCAATATCTCTCTGCTTTCTCTCTCTGTGTGTCTTTCTCCCTCTTTCTTTTTCTTTCTTTCACTCTCTCTCTCTCACTCTCTCTCTCTCTCTCTCTCTCTCTCTCTCTCTCTCTCTCTCTCTCTCTCTCTCTCTCTCTCTCTCTCACTCACACACACACACACACACACACACACACACACACACACACACACACAGGGCTTCCATGGGAAGACTGAGGGCTGCTTTGTGTCTTGCAGAAGAGAGAGCAGAAAAAGGAGCTCGGTCACATGAACGGCCTGGTTGACAAATCCGGCAAGAGGACCTCGTCTCCCACCAGC
>JARGCV010000676.1:162500-255000 GCA_034064705.1 Bothrops alternatus
CTGGTTTCCCTTAGGCCGGCCCGTCTCTTCCAGCTGAACCAGAAGAACATGACGCTGAGCAACCGGTGCCAGGTGTTTGACCGCTTCCAGGACACCATCTCTCAGCATGCGGTGAAGGTGGACTTCTTGAACCGGATCCACAAGAAGCACCCACCCAACCGCCGGGTGGTCCAGTCGGGGAAGAGAAAGGGCCTGAAGGTAGGAGACCCCGGGGCACACAGGCAGCAGCGTAGAATCAAGATCACGCAAAGTATGAGTACCGCTTTATAAAACCCTAGTGAGGCCACACCTGGAAGACCACAGCCAGTTTTGGTCACCGTATCGCCAAAAAAAGAGGTTGAGAGTTTGGAAAAAGTTCAGAGAAGAGCAGCTGAGATGATCCAAGGCCTGGAGGCTAAAACATACGAAGAACGGCTGCGAGATTTGGGTTTGGCTAATCTAAAGAAAAGAAGGACTAGGGGGGACATGATAGCAGAGTTCCAATATCTGAGGGGCTGCCACAAAGAAGAGGGAGTCAAGCTGTTCCCCAAAGCACCAAAGGGCAGGATGAGAAACAGTGGTTGGAAACTGATCAAGGAGAGAAGCAACCTGGAATTAAGGAGAAAGTTCCTGACATTGAGGACAATTGACCAGTGGAACAGCTTGCCATCAGAAATTGTGGGTGGTTTTTAAGAAGAGACTGGACATACACCTGTCTGAGGCAGTGTAGGTTCTCCTGCTTGAGCAGGGGGCTGGACTAGAAGATCTCCAAGGTCCCTTCTAGCTTCTATTCTATTCCATTCCATTCTATTCTTCCATTTCATATTTTCTATTCCATTCCTATTCTGTTCTATTCTATTCCATTCCATTCTATTCTATTCTATTCCATTCCATATTTTCTATTCTATTCCATTCCATTCCTATTCTATTCTGTTCTATTCCATTCCATATTTTCTATTCTATTCTATTCTATTCTACATTCCATTATTCTATTCTGTTCTGTTCTGTTCCAAATTCTATTCTATCTTAATCTTAATCTTAATCCTACTCTCTACTCTCTACTCTCTATTCTCTATTCTATTTCTATCCCAAACTGGGCATTTAGGAAAGAAAGACCCGCGACTCCATTTGCAGAGAAATGTGTACTTTTACTAAAGCCAAGTGGTTACAGCGTAGGAAAACCAGATCTGAAGATTCCAGCATAAGCCCAGGTTAAGAAGAGACTGGACAGCCCTTTGTCTGAAATGGTATAGGGCTTCGTGCCTGAGCAGGGGGTTGGACTTTTCTTCCTCCTCCTCCTCCTCCTCCTCCTCCTCATCCTCCTCCTCCTCCTCCCCCACTCCCCTTCTCCTCTAACACTGGTGATGTTCCCTAATCGGGTCATGAAACGTCTGCAAGAAAGCCACCCAGCTCAGAGAGCCCCCGGGACCCCTCGTGTTTTGGTAACAGTTCTGAGGTTTGGCACCTCTTCGATGGGCCCAACCAATGTCTCTGCAGAGCTCTTGGTTCGGTTTCTGTTTTCCATCATTCCCCCCCCCATCCCCGCTCCGCTCCCCCCATGTTTCACGGCAGGCTGCCCTCCGGTGACGCGACGGCCGATCTGACCGCCCTCCTGGGCGTCTCCAGCCATCCTTGTGGGCTCCCTTGCAATGCCAGGGTTCTGCCAGCCTCCGATGGCTGTCACCGCCTTCTCTTCTCCGCCGCCTGTAGGTCCCGGAGGCCATCAAGTCCCAGTACCGGATCCCACCAGCATTAATGGCGCCGGCGGCCATCCGAAACGGGGAGCTGATTTGCAACGGGTTTTCCGAGGAGTCTTTGCCGAAGGCCCCCGGCAGCGCTTCCCAGCACTTAGCCGCCCAGGCTGAACAGCAAGAGGTAACGGCTGACACGCCTCGTATTTGGCGGGGGGGGGGGACAGGCAGGAGGGTTAGGGGGTTGCCCTCCTGGCAGGCTGCAGGTAACGCCTCCTTCTCTGGGTCTTAGAATTGGGGCAGGGCCCTCTGGCAGAGCAAACCCTCCCCCCCCCA
The DNA here is from genome assembly GCA_034064705.1 of Bothrops alternatus. NCBI lineage: Eukaryota > Metazoa > Chordata > Lepidosauria > Squamata > Viperidae > Bothrops > Bothrops alternatus. The sequence continues at coordinate 164,507 of JARGCV010000676.1, forward strand.
CCGAAGCCCAGCTCTCCCAGCCCCCACAGAAAACCCGTGGGGCTAGTTAGCCCGGCTCCTCCCCTTAGTTGGGGGGGGGGTCGTATCAAGCAGGGTCCTCCCCTCTTCCCCACGGAGCCTCCTCCTTCGTCGGCGTTGGGCTAGGAGAGCCGAAGGGAGCCAGGCTGCGGATGTGGAATGGAGGCACTCCAACGGACGTTTCCACTGGGGAGCAAGGCAAGCTTTGCCCTGTTTTACGTCCTTCCTCGCCACGGCTCTTAAGTGCATCCCTGGCAGTCGCCAAGTCAGCAGCGCGATTGTTGAGGTCGCCAAAGGGGATGACGTGAGCCCAGGACACCCCAACCGTCATAAACACAGTCCAGTTTCCGAACCGTCATAAGTACATGCCATTTTCTGAACCATCAAAAGTACGTGCCAGTTTCCGAACCGTACCAAGTACATCCCAGTTTCTGAACCGTCATAAGCACAGACCAGTTTCTAAACTGTCGTAAGTACATGCCAGTTTCCAAACCATCATAAGTATGTGCCAGTTTCCGAACCGTCATAAGTATGTGCCAGTTTCTGAACCGTCACAAGTACGTGCCAGTTTCTGAAGCGTCATAAGCACATGCCAGTTTCCGAGTGTCCCGGATTCTGATCACGTGACCAATTTTGTGACCGGATTGTCCGCCTCCCACTCAGCGATCCGGGATTTCTTTCATTTCTGAAAATCTTTAGTTTTGCTTTCTCTAACTAACCCATTCGAAGCCTCTTTCTCCCCCGGCCCCCGGTCCTTTACTCTAAGGACAGCATGAAAACATCGAGGCACGTAGTTGCCACGTTTTCACTCCCGGCGTGGATTTTGATCCCACGACTTGTTGACCGTTTTGCAGGCAATGCTCGCAAGCGAGAAAGGAAAAACAAACAAACAAAAAAAAACGGGTCCAGAGTTGCTTTTTCCCACCGCTTGTAACTTCGGTCCCTCCAATGAATGTTTGTCAAGGGGTTATTTCTTACTTGCAGTAAGAAATAACAGGCCAGCATACTTCAAAACAGGTTTAAAACACCTTTGCGTGGTGCAAAACCTTTCTGCAGAAGGAGAGTCATCCTTACGTGGCCGGCTTTCGGCAGCCCCCCCCCCTTTCTGTATGCGGGAGGACCTTCTGACAATGGAGAAACCAGATTGACGTTAAAAAAAAAATCCTGCTACTGAGTTTAACAACTGCACTTAACAACTTGGGCAAGAAAGGTCGTGAAATGGGGCAGGAATTTCACTCCGCTGCCTCACTTAGTGACGGAAATGTTGGGCTCCGTTTGCTGGAAGTCGAGGACTGCCTGCCGACCACCCCCTAGTGCCGTGATGATGGCGAACCTTTTAGAGACCGAGGGCCCAAACTGCAACCCAAAACCCACTTATGCATCGTCGGGGGGGGGCGGTGTGTGTGGCCCATGGGGTGGGCGTGGCTGCGGTGGTCACGGCAGACTGGGTGGGACCAAAAAGTTCAATCAATCCATTCCAACTTTGCGAGATCTTTTTTTTTCCCGCGAGAAGTTGAAATTGACCGATTGATTGAACCTTTTTTGTTGTTGTTCTTGCACCCGGCGGCGGAGGCCTAAAGCAAAAAGGTTTTATAAAACCCAGCTGAAGGCCCAGGACTGGGGCGACGGCGCACGTGCCCACAGAGAGGGCTCTGGGTGCCGCCTCTGACACCCGGGCCACAGGTTCGCCGCCACGGCCCTAGTGCTTTACAGCTCGCTCGCTCTGAGTGGTTCAGCAGCTCAGACCAGCCCTTCCAGGGCTACCTATGGCCGGACCGAGGCGGGGCGGGGGGCAGAGCGGACCGCTATCCTTCCCGACTTCTGACCCGTGGCCTCCCTTTCTCTTTCAGTGGCTGTGCAGCATCGTGGCCCTGCAGTGCAGCATCCTCAAACACTTATCGGCCAAGCAGGCCCCTTTTTCCTGGGACGTGGAGCAGCTGGAGAAAGGGGATGTCAAGCCGGTGCTGGCGGCCGACGGCTCCCTGGCCAGTCCGTACCGCGTGGCGGACAAGCCCACCCCCCCTTCCAATTGCCCGGCCACTTGCCCCGCAGGGCTCATCCCCCAGAACTCCTTGCAGGACGAGACCCCATACCCTTCCTCCGCGGACAGGCCCAAGAAGCCGCCCCCCTGCGGGACGTCCAACGGCCTCGGCGGGGCCGCCGAGGTGAAAATCAACGGCCCCAGCTTCTACGGCGAGGTTTCGGCGCCCACCTCCTCCAGGCTGACCGGGCCGGGCGGGCCCGTGTCTCACCGGCAGCAGCCCTGGCCTCGGCCCACCACTCCCCCGGCGGCTTACGGGCTCCTCAACCACGTGGCTGGGGCGGTGGTGAAGACGGAGAACGCGGCGGGACCCGTCTCGTGCCCGCACAAGGTCGCCGTGCCCGTCACCACCCTGCTGGCCTCCCTTCCCAGCTCTTGCTTCGGCCTGGAAGCTGCCACGGCGTGGCCGCCGAAGAACACTCAGGCGCCGATCGGGCCTCTGCTAGCCACGGATCTGGGCGCAGCGGACTCTCCTGTCTCCGCCACGTGGGCCCTCACCCCCCACCAAGCGGCTGTAGGGGAGGGGGGCTCCGCCGTGGCCCCCGCCCATGGCTTTTGTTCGTCAGCCCCGCCTCCAGGTGAGCACAGAGGATGGCTTTCTTGGTGCTCAGGTACAAAAGCGCATCAAGTAAGGAACAACGACAACCGGAGGGTTAAATTGTAATTGAGCTACGTTAAAAGTGTTGTGGATTTAACACCACTTTTAAGTCCCTTTAAGAAGAGACTGGGCAGTCGTTTGTCTGGAGTGTCGTAGGGTCCCTTGGAGGTCTTCTAGTCCAGCCCCCCTGCTCAGGCAGGCGACTGTATCTCAGGGGTGTCCAACCTTGGAACGTTTTAAGACTCGTGGATTTCAACTCTCGCGCCAGCTGGGGAATTCTGGGAGTTGACATCCCCAAATCTTAAAAAAGTTCCAAGATAGAAGATCTTGAGGGTTAGACTAGAAGACCTCCACGGTCCCTTTCCACTCTTGTTATTCTGTTCAGGTCTTTCCAGGACAAGCACTGAGGCCAGGTTTGCCGTGGATACCTGGGTGATGCCAAGGACAGGAGTCCAGGCTGCACTGGGCGATTGTGGCCGTGGCTGGTGTGGCCCAAAGTGGACACGGGCTGCAGAGGTCCAGGGCTCTGTGTTGTGGTTTGTGGCTGCTCTGCTGTCTTCCAGCCCTGGGCCTGGGTGCCTGAGGGAGTGCGGGCCAAAGCAGGGTGGCGCAGTGGTTAGAGTGCAGTACGGGAGGCTCCTGCTGACTGCTGGCTGCCAGCAGTCCTTCCTTCCTCCCTCTCTTCCTTCCTTCTTTCTCCCTCCCTTTTCTCCTTTCCTTCCTTCCTTCCCCCTTTCCTTCTTTCTCCCTCCCTTTTCTCCCTTCCTTCTTTCTTGCTCCTTGCTCAAATACTGGAATGCTGTTATCATGTCTCCCCTATTTCTAATAATAATAATAACAATAATGATGATGATGATAAAGTTGGAAGGAACCCTGGAGGTCATCTAGCCCAACCCTCTGCTCAGGCAGGAAACCTTATACCATTTCAGACAAATGGCTGTCCAGTCTCTTCTTAAAAACTTCCAGTGTTGGAGCATTCACCGCTTCTGGAGGCAGGTGGTTCCGCCGGTTAATTGTTCTCACTGTCAGGAAGTTTCTCCTTAGTTCCAGGTTGCTTCTCTCCTTGGTCAGTTTCCATCCGTTGCTTCTTGTCCTGCCTTCAGGTGCTTTGGAGAAGAGCTTGACTCCCTCTTCTTTGGGGCAGCCCCTGAAATATTGTCGGGTTTAGATTTCGTTGCATCATCTAGAATGGGTCCCAAACCCCTGGTCCGTGGACAACGGCATGCCAGCAACCGGCCCGCACAAACAAGCAAAGCCCCACCCTTGGGATGCAGGCAGTACACGAAACCAGACACCCTCCAGTCCGTGGCAAAATCTTTCTCTACGGAACCGGTTCCTGGTGCCCAAAAAGTTAAGAGCCTGTGATCTAGAACGAATAACCGACGAGTACCGAGGTGCTGCTCTATTATGATTTGCATCCGGAGGGACCGAAGGGAGATGGCCATAATTGATCAGTGCAAACATCACACAAAGAGCTTTTTAGCAGCACAAAGAACTTGTTAAGAGTGTGCAGATTGTCCCAGAAGCTAAATCTGGACTAAGAGGTAGAAGGATGAAGTTTTTCTCTCAACCAGAAATAATTTTGCTCTGTTTTTTTTGCCCTTTCCCATTGGTAGTTCCTTCTGTGTCTGGCCCCATTCACAAATAAATTTTGTTTCTTTTGCTGTAACACAGTTGACGTAAAGTATACAGGTAGTCCTCGACCTCCAACTGACAACAGCCCTGAAAAAGAAGAGAGATTTTTGACCGTTTTTCACAGTTGCAGCATCCCCACGGTCAGGGGGTCCAAATTCAAAGGTTTGGCAACTGGCTCACAGTTACGACGGTCGCACGGTGATCCCCTTTTGCAACCGTCTGACGTCTGAGTCAAGGGGGAAAGCCAGATCTACTTAACAGCTGGGTTATTGATTTAGCAACTGCCGTGATTTTACTTAGCTTTGGCTAAAAGTGGTCTTGGAATGTGGCAAGACTCACAACAACAAATGTCTCGCTTAGCGACGGACATTTTGGGCTCAGCTGTGGTCGTAGGTCGAGGGCTACTGTAATTTTCAGCCACTTCCGACCGTTTATTTTCATTGCACTAGCTTGGTTATAAACCAGGGGTCTTCCAACTTGGCCCTTTGATGACTTGTGGACTTCAACTCCCAGAATTCCCCAGCTAGGCACGCTGGTTGAGGAATTCTGGGAGTTGAAGTCCACAAGTCATGAAGGGGCCATAAATCCTCCTTGCTGGCTCAGGAATTCTGGGAGTTGAAGTCCACCAGTCATGAAGGGGCCATAGTTCCCCCATGCTGGCTCAGGAATTCTGGGAGTTGAAGTCCACCAGTCATGAAGGGGCCATAGTTCCCCCATGCTGGCTCAGGAATTCTGGGAGTTGAAGTCCACCAGTCATGAAGGGGCCATAGTTCCCCCATGCTGGCTCAGGAATTCTGGGAGTTGAAGTCCACCAATCATGAAGGGGCCACAGTTCCCCCATGCTGGCTCAGGAATTCTGGGAGTTGAAGTCCAGAAGTCATGAGGGGGGCCACAGTTCCCCCATGCTGGCTCAGGAATTCTGGGAGTTGAAGTCCACCAGTCATGGAGGGAGCCATAGTTCCCCCATGCTGGCTCAGGAATTCTGGGAGTTGAAGTCCAGAAGTCATGAGGGGGGCCACAGTTCCCCCATGCTGGCTCAGGAATTCTGGAAGTTGAAGTCCACCAGTCATTAAAGGGCCAAGTTGGAAGACCCCTGTTTGTGGATTTCAACTCCCAGAATTCCTCAGCCAGCATGCCTAGGTGAGGAATTCTGGGAGTTGAAGTCCACTAGTCATCAAAGGGCCAAGTTGGAAGACCCCCTGATAAACGGATTTAGCAGTCTGTCCAGATCTGGTAGATTTAACCCTAACCTGACCTGACCTGTTTGCTTTTCTCTCTTCTCCAGATGGAAAGGTCAGCCCTGGTCCCCTTCCTGGTTTAGCCACCCCTTCCTCGCTCCCTTCCAATTCTTCGGCCGCAGTGGACGTTGCAGGTCCCGTGAAAGCATTAATCGACGGCAGCGGAGGTGAGGGTCCTTGGCGAGGGTCTCGTTCCTCCAGGAGGGCAAATGCTTCTCTGATGTGATTCTTGCCCTTGGGCAGAACGTCTGCGGAGATTCTCCCTCATCCAGGTCAGGTTGTCCCAAAAGTGTTTTTTCAGGAGTTTTTTTTTCCCCCCTTGAAGACTGTTCGCTTCTCATCCTAGACGCTTCTTCAGTTCTGACTGAATGGTGGTGGAGGATGGAAGGATTTAGATGCCTTGCAGTCATCTGGTCATTCATGCTCTTTCTGAGAGTCCTTGAGGCCACTCGGAGGTTCATCTGTATCTTCAGAGTCACCTGAGTGTAAACAGGTGTGCCGTTCACCGTGTTGACTCATGACTGTTGTGCCAGGTTTGCCACCAACCATATTGTGAAGTTTGCAGATGATACAACAGAATAAATTGTTGATTTCAGAAAAGGCAGACACAGCCACACTTTTGGGCATTAATGATTCACCTGTGGCGATAGTTACCAGCGTCAAATTCCTGGGTGTGCAGCTAACGAGTAGCCTGGCTTGGTTGCTCAACAGTGAGACCCTGGTGAAGCGGGCACAGCAGCGCCTGCATTTTCTGCACCGCATGAGAAAAGTGCATCTTCCTTCCCCTGTCCTGACCACTTTCTACAGGGGGACGATCGGGAGCATCCTGTCATAGAGCATCACAGTCTGGTTTGGAAGCATCCCTGCTTCAGACAGGAAGACGGTGCCTAGGGTGGTGAGGACGGCAGAAAAGATCATTGCCAGCTCCCATCCAGGACATAGCACAGAAGTGCTGCTTGAGCAGGATGCATAAGATTCTCTGGGACACTACACACCCTCTCCATGACCTGTTTTCCTTGCTACCTTCTGGGAGGAGGGGGCTCTGTGCTATCCGCAGCAGAACATCCAGATTCAGCCAGAGTTTCCGTTATATATTCAAGATGGACAGTATTCAATATTTATTTGCTACGTATATGCGGGTCTATACATATATTGTTCATAGTATGCTTAGTGTGTGTCATGTATGTGTTTCACTTTGAGAGCGGGCAACTAAATTTCATTTTGGATGCGTGCCGTTGTGCCCACGGTAAAAAAATGACAATAAAGGTTATCTTCTCGTATCTCTTTTTGGAACTGCTGAAAGGACTGTGTTGTAAAGAGGAGATGCGGGGGTGTTTTGTCCCTCCCCTTCTGTTGAGAGAAGGCTGTTCAATTTTGACCTGGATGGCCTGTTGGACAGGCAGCGGTCCTGCCTGTCCAAAATGGGGACTTTGCTGTCTTGCAAAGAGGGGCCTTGATCTTTCAAATGTAGTGGGGCTGCTGATGACAACTCTTAAGGCCACTCTTGAAGACAGCAAAGGCCACATTTTGAACAAACAGGACCACCGCTAGTTTGCATGGGATAGAAAAGGTGGATTGAGAAAAATTCTTTTCTCTATCACACAATACCAGGACAAGGGGGCACTCCCTAAAGCTCATAGGTAAGAAAGTGAGGACAAATAAAGGGAAATATTTCTTCACCCAGAGGGTCGTTGATTTATGGAATTCACTTCCTGAAGGGGTCGTGACAGCTGTCAGCCTTGATAGCTTCAAGGCAGGGCTAGATAGATTCATGGATACAAAGTGTATCGGTGGTTATTAAAACGGATGTCCATGTGCCACCTCTGTGTTGGTTGAGGCAGGCAGGATAAGTCTTACACTTAGGCAAGAAAAGCCAAAAAGGACACACATGGATTGGGCGAAACCAGGTGTAATAGCAGCAACTGTGAGAGGGATAAGATAAGATGATAAGATGACCTTTATTGTCATTTTTTTTACTGTGGGCACAATGGCACACATCCACATCAAAAGTGAAATTTAGTTGCCCGCTCTCAAAGTGAAACGCATACATGACACACACCTAAACATACTATGAACAATATATGTATAGACCCACATCCCTACATATACGTAGCAAATAAATATTGAATACTGTCCATCTTGAATATATAACGGAAGGAGGAAGCTTCAAAGTGAGACACATACATGACACACACCTAAATATACTATATACAACATATCTTGGAGTCTTAGTGGACAATCAGTTAAACATCTTGGATCTTGGAGTTTTAGTGGAAAATCAATTCAAGATGAGCCAACCAAAGAAAGAGTATAATCAACCCAGAGGACGGGATGCTTCGGGACCCTTCCCTCAAGCAACACCCCAGTGCCGCCTCCCGTGTGGCGGTGCCGGCCCTGTACACCCACCCACCCCCCTCAGAGAGCTGGATGCCCCTGACTGTTGGCATTGCCAGGCAGGAGGTTAGGATCCTCCAGTGATACAACATTGGTTGGTGTGTGGATGGGATCTCTCGTTTTCACTCGGATGTTGTCAGTAGGAGGGCACTTTTAGTCTTTGTAGCAGTGATTCTAAACCTTGGCAACTTTAAGATGCAATGCAACGCAATCCTCAGTTGCATTAGCAGAGGGATTCAATCAAGATCGGGTGAGGCCCTAAGGCCACTCTACAAAGCCTTAGTAAGACCACACCTAGAATACTGCAACCAGTTTTAGTCACCACACTATAAAAAAAGATGTTGGGACTCTAGAAAAAGTGCAGAGAAGAGCAACAAAGATGATAAGGGACCGGAGGATAAATCATACGAAGAACGGTTGCAGGAACTGGGCATGGATAGTATAGTGAAGAGAAAGTCCAGGGGAGACATGATAGCAGTCGTCCAATATTTGAGGGGCTGTCACAGAGAGGAGGGGGTTCCACCTATTTTCCAAGGCGTCCAAAGTCCAGACAAGGAATAACGGATGGAAACCGATCAAGGGGAGATTCAAGCTTGAAATGAGGAGAAATTTCCTGACAGTGAGAACAATCAACCAGTGGAACAGTTTGCCTTCAGATGTTGTGGGAGCTTCATCACTGGACACTTTCAAGAAGAGACTGGACTGCCCTCTGTCAGAAATGGTGTAGGGTCTCCTGCTTGGGCAGGGGGTTGGACTAGATGACCAAGAGGTCCTTTCCAACTCTGCTATTCTGATTCCAGTCTACCACACAGTCCTTTCAGCAGTTCCAAGGAGGCTCCACATCCATTTGCTGAGGACACAGGTGTAAACCTCCAAGTGGCCTCAACGCCCTCTAAAAGAAGGCAAAGGACCAGCTGTCTGCAAGGAGTATAAATCCTTCCACTCCCCATCATCCAGTCAGAGCTGAAGAAGCTTCTGGGTTGAGAAGGGAAATGTCTTCAAGGGGAACGGAAGGATTTACCCTCCTTGCAGACAGTTCGTCATTTGCCTTCTTTTAGAGAGTTGTTGAGCCCACCTGGAGGCTGAGCTGTGTCCTCAGGGTCACCTGAGTGGTGTAAATGGGTGTGGAACACAATCCTTTCAGCAGTTCCATGAAGCCCCCACACCCAATTGCATTACTCAGGTGACCTTAAGGACACAGATAAACCTCCAAATGGCCTCAACAACTCTCTCAAAGGATGCAAATGACCAGCTGTCTGCAAGGAGTATAAATCCTTCTGTTCCCCACCATCCGTTCAGAGCCGAAGAAGCTTCTGGGATGAGAAGCAAAAGGAAAACAGTTATGTCCTGGAAAAGCACCTTTAGGGCTTGCAGTGGGCGCTGCACGGACACACAAAAACCCGTTGACGGCTGGCAGAGGAAACAGGCCCATTCTCAAGGTGGTCGTGCGGTCCAACCGCCAGCCTGCCCACCTCTTGGTTCCTTCCTGTGCCCGCTGGGTGGGCACGCAGTCCCTTTGGGCTTCCTTCCGAGGCTGTGTGGTTGCTCCCGGTCACTTTGAAGGCCGTGGGGCCAGCTCCTTGGCCCCTGGTCCAGGATCACCGCTGATCCGACCCCTTTCCCACCTACACCCCTTGCCTTTTTTCTTAGCAGAGATCGAGATCGGGATGCTGGATGAGAAACTGATCAAGTTCCTGGCCTTGCAGAGAATACACCAGCTCTTCGCCTCCAAAGCTCAGCCCGCAGCCGACCACACGGGAAGCCCCCCACCCACTTCTGCCAGCAACCCTGCTGAAGGTAGTCTGTGCCGTCCTAACCTCGGCCTTTCCTGGGAGGGAGGGAGGGGGGTTGAAAAGAGAATTGGGGGCTTAGCATCCTCTTGCATGAGCCCCATTTCTTCTCCCTCCCTCCCCGTCTCTCTCTCTGTGTCTTTCTATGTCTTCTCTCTCTGTGTCTTTTTCTCTCTCTCTTGTGTCTCTCTGTGTGTGTCTTTTTCTCTCTCACCCTCTCTCTCTCTCTCTGTGTGTGTGTCTTTCTGTCTTTTTCTCTCTCTGTATTTCTTTCTCTTTGTGTGTGTGTCTTTCTCTCTCCCCTCCCTCTGTGTCTTTCTCTCTCTGTATGTGTCTCTCTCTCCCCCCCTCTCTTTCTCTCCCTCTCTGTCTTTCTCTCTCTCTCCCTCCCTCCCTCTCTCTCTCCTGTGTCTTTCTGTCTTTTTCTCTCTTTCTTTCTCTTTGTGTGTGTCTTTCTCTCTCCCCTCCCTCTGTGTCTTTCTCTCTGTGTATGTCTTTCTCTCCCCCTCTCCCTCTCTGTCTCTCTCTCTGTGTGTGTGTGTGTGTGTGTCTTTCTGTCTTTTTTTCTCTCTTTCCCCCCCTCTCTCTCTCTCTGTCTCTCTCCCTCTCTCTCTCTTCTGTGTCTTTCTGTCTTTTTCTTTCTCTGTATTTCTTTCTCTTTGTGTGTGTGTCTTTCTCTCTCCCCTCCCTCTGTGTCTTTCTCTCCTGTGTATGTCTCTCTCTCCCTCTCTCCCCCCTCTCTTTCTCTCTCTCTCCCTCTCTGTGTCTTTCTGTCTTTCTCTCTCTCTGTATCTTTCTCTCTCTCTCCCTCCCCCTCTCTCTGTGTCTTTCTCTCCCTCTCTCTCTCTCTTCTGTGTCTTTCTGTCTTTTTCTCTCTGTGTCTTTCTTTCTCTCTCTCTCTCTCTCTCTGTCTTTCTGTGTATCCTCTGTGTGTGTCTTTCTCCCTCTCTCTCCTCCCCCCTCTCAACCCTTCGGTCTCCAAGTGTTGCCCTCTCAAAGTGCGAACTCCCGAGAGCCTGCTAGGTGCCCACCCCTGCTCAAAGTAGATACAGTGGTACCTCCATACTCATCGCCAATCCGTTATCGGTTCCAGGAGGCTCGATGAGCACCAAAAAAACAATCGGCACCAAACAATTTTTTCCCATAAGGAGTAAGGTAGTGAGTCACCAGACAGCCGACACCGGCAAGTTCTAGTTTGTGCGTTGAGTATCAAAACAAACAGCGAGTAGCGGAACAAAATTTCCTCGTCAAAATGCGTCGAGTGCCCAACTCGATAAGTTTCCAAGCGGTTGAGCACCAAGGTACCACTGTAATCCGAACTAAAGCATCATCGACGGGTGCCGGGCTGTCCGTGCAGCAGAGAGGACACCCCAGCCCCAGTCTGGGCACTGCTGCTCTGCCTTGGGCGCCCCCTGCTTTCTGAGAATTCTAGCATTGCCTTGGCACTGGAGCAGCCTGTCGGCAGAAAGGGGTTGAAAGGGTTAAGAAGGGGGCCTTGTTTTCCCTGGGCAGGGGTCTCGTGGGAAAGCGGAGCCCACCCCAATTCTTCCCAGCGGCGTTCAGAGAGAGGCACACGGAAATGGAGCGATCCCGTCTCTGGCACGGGAGGCGCTTGGCACCCAGGACATCTTTCTGCCTTTCCAGGACAGAGGAAGGAGGTGCAGGCCCGGGCGGTCTTCTACCCACTGCTGGGCTCGGGCAGCGCGGTGAACATGTGCTACAGGACCCTCTACATCGGGACAGGCAAGGGCTGGTTCTCTGCATGGCTGGCAGGGGAGGGGAGGGGGCGGCGTCGGTGGGGGAGGAACCTCTCCGCTCTCTCGCTGCCACTCGGGGTGCGTACCTGGGGCTTCCTCTGCCCCCCTCGCTAGGATAGTCGCCCTCCATTTACGTACAAGAAACGCAGAGGGGAGCAACCCAAGGCCTGACCCAGTGCCCTCCCCGGGGCCTTCGGTAGTGGGGGACTCCCGGATTGCGCTTCTGACTCCCGCCCCCATTCCTCCTTCGTTCGACAGGAGCAGACATGGACGTGTGCCTTACAAACTACGGTCACTGCAACTACGTCTCGGGCAAACACGCCTGCATCTTCTACGATGAGGTGAGAGCTGGAAGGAGGGCGGGCGGGCCCAGGTGGGCGCCCGGGACTTTTGGGTGGGTGGGTGGGCGGGCGGGCGTTGAGATCCCTTCTCTGGCTGTTTCCCTCCCCCGTTCCGCCCCCCCCCCCGGCAACCTCAACCGTTTGGTGACAATGGAGTTTCCTCCCCAGAACACCAAACATTACGAGCTGCTCAACTACAGTGAGCACGGCACCACGGTGGACAACGTCCTGTACTCGTGCGACTTCTCCGAGAAGGCGGCGTTCATCCCGCCCAGCAGCATGGTTGCCAAAGTGCAGAGCGTGATCAGTAAGTTCCCCCTGGCTGCCTGAGATATGCTTCCACACACCCCAGATCCATACAAAGACACACACACACAAAACACACACACATTTGCCCAAAGGGCTATCCTGTACTCCTTCTACTTCTCAGGGTCCGATGCTGGCTTGCTCTGAGTGGTGGGCAGCCTGCAAAGCAGAAACACTTTTCAACGTGGCCCCTGCCTCAGTGGCCGCGTGGCTCATTAGGATTAGGATTATACTGAGCTTGCTTCAGTATACGTAGTCCTCTATTTACGACCACAGTTGAGGAGAGGGACGGAGGATTAGGGAAGTTTGCTGCCTTCAGTGACACGGAGTCCTCAACTTAATGACCACAATTGACAGGGACGGACGATTAGGGATGTTTGCGGAGTTACTCTACAAAGAGTCCTTGACTTGCGCCCACAGCTGAGCCCAACACGTCTGTGGCTAAGCAAGCCGGTTGTTAAGTGAGTTTCCTCCATTTTATGACCTTTCCCACTGCGGTTGTTAAGTGAATCCCTGCCGCGGTTAAGTGAGTCACACGGTTGTTAAGTGAACCTGGCTTCCCCACTGGCGTTGCTTGTTGGACGGTCGCAAAAGGGGATCGCGTGGTCCTGCAACTGCAACTGTCCTAAGTACATGTCAGTTGCCCAGCATCTGGATTTGGATCCCATGACCATGGGGAGGCTGCACCGGTCGTAAGGGTGAAAATCGGTCCTTTTTCAGTGCCGTAACTTCAGACGGTCGCTAAACAAACGGTTGTAAGTTGAGGACTCCCTGCGCCTGACACCTTGCTACTCCTCTTTGTGAGACGGCAGTTGTCGTCACCCAAGAACAAGGGTGGCCAGGATGCCTCATTTGTTGCTTCTGCACGAAGGATGCTGGGCTCCTCCTGTTTATTTTTGTGATTGTTGCTGTTGTGGCCAAAGCGATTGATCAGTCGATGGATCGAATTTGTACACCACCCATCTCCCTCTCTCTATAAATAGTTGGCGTTCTCAGCACCCCCAAGTGCTTTTCTTTTTAACCTACAAAAAGAGCTGTGTGGCCCAGAGGTCCCCAGCCTTTCTCGGTTGCCACACCGGGGGGTAAGGGAAGGGGAAGCATTTCATGCGCACAGGCGTGCAAACGGGGCCCTGAGCACGCGCACGACGCAGATGGGGCGGTGCTAGTGCCCACGCGACATTCGTTAGCCTGGCCCTGTTTTCGCCGCACGGAGCCCCTTTTAGACCGTGCGGCGCCCCGTTTAGGCTGTGCGGCGCCCCGTTTAGGCCATGCAGCCCCCCCCCCCGTTTAGGCTGTGAGGAATCCCATTTAGGCTGTGCGGAGCCCTGTTTAGGCCATGCGCCCCCTCCCCATTTTGGCCGTGCAGAGCCCCGTTTAGACCGTGCGGAGCACTGTTTAGGCCGTGCGGCCCCCCCCATTTTGGCCGTGCAGAGCCCCGTTTAGGCAGTGCGCCCCCCCCGTTTTGGCCATGCAGAGCCCCATTTAGGCCGTGTAGGCCCCCCCGTTTAGGCCGTGCGGAGCCCCGTTTTGGCCGTGCAGAGCCCCGTTTAGGCCATGGGCCCCCCCCCGGTTTAGGCCGTGCAGAGCCCCGTTTAGGCCATGCGCCCCCCCCCGGTTTAGGCCGTGCGGAGCCCCGTTTTGGCCGTGCAGAGCCCCGTTTAGGCCATGCGCCCCCCCCCCCCCGTTTTGGCCATGCAGAGCCCCATTTAGGCCGTGCGGAGCGCCGTTTAGGCAGTGCGGAGCCCCGTTTTGGCCGTTCAGAGTCCCGTTTAGGCCGTGCGGCCCCCCTGTTTTGGCCGTGCGGAGCCCCGTTTAGGCTGTGAGGAGTCCCATCTAGGCCGTGCGGAGCGCCGTTTAGGCTGTGCAGACGTGGCACTATCGCAAGTGGAGATGAGTGTGCGCACCCATGTGCACGCACTGGCCAGCCTGTCCTACACCCCGGTGGCCAGTAGGCCGCGGCCCAATCTTTGGAGATTTATGACTTAGGTCCCCGTACACCCCAATTAGCCTGGACCCAGAGGGGTGGGTCTCCTTAACCCCTTGCCCCTTTCACCCCCAGCCTTGGGGGGAAATCCATCCCATAGTCTCAGTGCTGGCCCTCCCTGTCACACCCCCCCCTCCATGGGATTAGTCTTTTATGGGCATCTCTCTCTGGAGATACGGGCCTTTTTCAAACCGTGTCCCTGAATTCACTTCCGCTTGCTCCTCCTCCTTCCCTGGTGAGGCTCACAACAGTTGTGTGTGTCTGTGTGTAATGTGCAGGCGAGGCCTCGTTGTCAAGGCAGGGGGGGCAAATTTCACCATCTTTATTGAATTTATTGATTTAGGAACCGATTGCACAGGAGGAAAGGCTGCGGCCTCTCTTCAGCCACAGGAAACGGGGGTCAGGGGGGCGTCTTTAAATCCACTTCTCCATTGTAGGAGGATCCCCCAAAGATGATTTTTAAAAAATACAGATAGTCCTCAACTTACAACCACAACTGAGCCCCAAATTTCTGTCGCTGGAGTCAACATCTTTGTTAAGTGAATTTTGCTCCATTTCTAGCCACCGTCGTTAAGCAGACCCCCTGCAGCGGTTAAATGAGTCACATGGTCGTTAAGCAAATCCTGCTTCCCTATTTGCTAGTCAGAAGGCCGCAAAGCGGGATCGCATGACTTCAGGACACAGCAACCGTCGTAAATAGGAGTCAGTCGCCAAGGGTCCAGATTTTGACCCTGGGGACGCTGCAGCCGTCGTCTGAAGAATGGCCATAAGTCGATAGTTTCAAACGGTCACTAAATGAACGGTTGCAAGTCGAGGACTGACTGTAGTGCCGGTTGCAGCTAATTTTGAAGCGTGATTGAGTTTGCAAATCAGGCAGCTCTCGGCTTACGACCGCCCACTTAGTGGCGGGGTCTCCGAACTCGGCTGGTGGACTCCCAGAATTCCTCAGCCAGCATACGCTGAGGAATTCTGGGAGTTGAAGTCCACCAGCCTTAAAGCAGCCAGGTTTGGATAGCCTCGATTTAGTGATTGTTCAAAGTTACACAACATTGAAAAAAGTGACTATTTTTCACACTTATGACCGTTGCAGCCTCCCCGTGTCCACGTGATCAAAATTAGGACGCTTTGCCAGTGACTCGTATTTACGACGGTTGCAGCATCCTGGGATTCTGTGACCCCCCATTTGTGGCTTTCCCAACCAGCTTCCAACAAGCAAAGATTATGGAACGCCCGATTAAGATAACAAATCTTCCCTTAATGACAGATTCACTTAATGACAGAGTCACTTAATGACCAACAGCTGTGGTGATTCGCTTTAACAACTGCGGCAAAAATGTCGTAAAACAGGGCACGGTTCACTCAGCTGCTGTCTTGCTTGGCAGTGGCAGGTTTTGTTTTATGGTTTTATGTTATTTTAATTTTACTTTTTTAATTTAATTTTGTTTTTCCGTTTTTTATTTTATTTTTTATTTTATCATATAATTTTTTTATCTTGTGTCACTTTTATTTTTACTTGTTTTGTTTTATTTTACTATTTTATTTTAATAATAGTAGTAATAATAGTAGTAGTAGTAATAATAATAACAACAACAATAAAAAAAAGTTCGAAGGGACCTTGGAGGTCTTCTAGTCCAACCCCCTGCTCAGGCAGGAAACCCTAGACCACAGGTTGGCAACCCGCGGCTCCGGAGCCGCATGCGGCTCCTCTGCCATTTGCAGAGAGTAACAGAGACAGAGGGAGGCAATTGCGCTTCCCTGCTTCTCTCTCTGTCTCTCTCTGTGTGTGTGTGTGTGTGTGGATGTGTAAAAGAGTGCACTCACAGTGTTCTCCGAGGAGCTGAAAAGCTTACTGGGTGGAGCTCCTCCCTTTGCTGCGTCTCTGCAGGAAGCAGGAAGGGCAGGAGAGAGCTAGCTAGCCCAGCTATGCTGACTCAGGAATTCTGGGAGTTGAAGTCCATGAGTCATAAAAGAGCCGAGGTTGCCTACCCCTGAGCTTGTTGGAGAACCGCTTGAAGCCAGCTTGCCAGGTGAGCAGCAGATAGGAGAGAGGAAGAGAGGCGGGGAGAGAAAGAGAGAGAGAAAGAGGGAGGGAGGGGGAGAGAGAGAGAGAGAGAGAGAGAGAGAGTGGGGGAAGAGGATTGGCAGACCAAGTGCAGATAGGGAGGGAGAGAGAGAGAGAGACCCTTTTGACATCTAAAATGAAGATTGCATATATCCTTTTTTACCTTTGTGTGTATGTATATATATATACACACACATACATACACACACAGACACACACACACACACCTATAATAAAGGTAAAAAAGGATACATGCAATGTTATCTTCATATTAGATATCAAAAGGGTTTTGCGGCTCCCGGTGTTTTGTTTTCGGTGGGAAACGGGTCCAAGTGGCTCTTTGAGTGTTTTGGGTTGCCTGCCCTAGACCATTTCGGACCAATGGCTGTCCAGTCTCTTCTTAAAAACTTCCAGTGTTGGAGCATTCACCGCTTCTGGAGGCAGGTAGTTCCACAGGTTAATTGTTCCGACGGTCAGGAAGTTTCTCCTTAGTTCCAGGTTGCTTCTCTCCTGGATCAGTTTCCATTTTGTTTATTCCATTAGTGTGTTTTGTTTCCCTTGACTATTTTATTTTATTCTATTATTTTATTTTATTTTTATATTTTATTATTTGGAAAATGTATTGGCCGCCCCTCTCAGCATGCCCGTGCGTAACCTTGGACTCCGCTGAGGTCGTAAGGCGAGGACTCCCTGCAATTCGGGGTGGGGGGCAGTTCTGGGGCCTCTGCCTCTGTCTTCCCCTTGGCCTCCATCCTCTGCCTCTTCTCCCCCTCCAGAGCGCCACAGGAGCCGGAAGCCGCCGGAGGAAGAGCCGCCCGTCCCGCCGGCCAGCGCAGAGCCCGTTGCCATGCGTGCCCAGGCCCAGGGCCAGCCCCAGCCGCCCTGCAGCTGCAGAGCCAGCAGCTCCAGCCTGATCGGGGGCAGCGGGGCAGGCTGGGAAGGCACGGCCCTCCTGCACCACGGCAGCTACATCAAGCTGGGCTGCCTGCAGTTCGTCTTCAGCATCACGGAGTTTGCGACCAAACCGCCTAAGGTGGACGCCTCGGCCTTGGCCCAAGAGACGGACCTGGAGGACAAGCTGACCCCCAAGGGCCACCAGGCCCCCGTGCTCCGGTCCAATTCAGTGCCATAGGAGCTGTGGGTGGGTGGGGGGGGGAGAGAAGCCCCTCCCCTCTTCTCCCCTGCATCAGAGACACACGCCGGCCACGTCTGTCCGCGTTAATTTTTTTTTTCCTCTTTCCTACCTGGGGGGCCGCAGACTTTGGACGCCCTTTGCATGAAATGAAGAACTTTAAAAAAAAAATTTTTTTTTTATGGTTTGCTCAAGTTTTAGGGGCATTTGCACATATATTTGTACTATACATTTCATTTAAAAGACAAAAAAAAAAAAGGAAAAAAAATCCACAGGATTCTGCCACCTGCGGAGGCCGTGCCGGCCGGAAGGGGGGGTGCGCGGCCCACGGCAAGCGCTCCCTCGCTGTTGTAAAAATAATTGAAAAAAGCAAAAACAAAAACTTGTTCTATTTTGTGCCAGTGACAATAGTTTTTATATTGAAAAAAAAAAACAGAGAAATACAGTTTTCATACCGCAAAATCTATACAACTATCATTGTTTTATTTAATGTAAAGATGCACTCTTTCCCCACCCCCCACCCCAGCCACACACACACACACCCCATGCCGGTGTTTTTTTGTTTTTTTTTTGTGTGTGTCCCCCATGCCCACATCCTCTGCCTCTTCTCCTCCTGGTCAGGGAGAGTCAAGGTCTTACCCCCCCCCCATATCGGTCCTTCCCCCCCCCACACACACACCCAGTTTTCCGATGACGAGAAGTATTTTGGCGCTGTGTAAATACATCAACTGACGGCATTTTTTCAATGTTTTTTAAAGCTGTGTACAGTGGTACATGTGGTATGACGTTGCCTCCGGTTGTCTTAATTGTAGCAAAGCGTTTTTTGTCGTGACCCTGTTTATTCACCCTTTTGTTCCAACGCTCCCCCCCCCGTCCACCACCACCCCGACCCCACCCTTCACGCCCATCCCCCCAACCCCACCCCACCCATCCTGTTCTCTCAGCAGCTAAGTTCTAATGTACAGAAGTAATTGCAATGTTTTAGCTTTTACGGAAACTTTTTTCCTGTATTCTGTATATAAAACTAGAAAATACGGCACGCGCTGGTGTCTTGCCTATCTGTGGAGACTCCCCGTCAAGGAAGGGGACGCAAATCACACTGCCCCTCCCCCTGCCAGCCCGTTGGATCGGACCACTCTTGTTCACGCCTGCCCTGCTCAGCCCCCAGCTCCATCACGACCCCCCCCTTGGCGTTCTTAGTGCCCAAATCTGGAGAGGAGGCAGCTGCAAGCATCACCACTATGCCCAGCGAGAGGGCCGGTAGGGCCCCCCCCGAGGCTGCCTTGGGGCCCCTGTTTGCACCCTGAGGTGCTACCTTAATTCCATCGTCCCCACACCTGTGTGTACTGTCTGGACCAGGGGT
Source organism: Bothrops alternatus (assembly GCA_034064705.1). Taxonomy (NCBI): domain Eukaryota; kingdom Metazoa; phylum Chordata; class Lepidosauria; order Squamata; family Viperidae; genus Bothrops; species Bothrops alternatus. The sequence goes on from JARGCV010000676.1 coordinate 183,166, forward strand.
AGGCAACCTCGGCTCTTTTATTCAACTCCCAGAATTCCTGAGTCAGCAGGGGTAGGCAACCTGGGCTCTTTTATGACTCATGGACTTCAACTCCCAGAACTCCCAGGCAAACAAAGTCATTACTAAAAGCCAACATGGGTGTAAACAGATCATGCCAGACAAATCTTATTGCATTCTTTGACCAAGTGACAAAATTAGTGGACCAGAGGAATGCGGTGGGTATAATGTACTTGGGCTTCAGTAAGGCATTTGACAAATTAGACCACAACTTACTACTTGAGAAGATAGAAAAATGAGGGTTAGACACACACCCTGGCCACACTCACCCAGCCCCCCCCCGAGGGCAACTGCAATGCTGATGTGGCCCTCAATGAAATTGAGTTTGACACCCCTGTACTACTTGATAAGATAGAAAAATGTGGGGTAGACAGAATCACCACCAGATGGATCCGTAGCTGGCTGACTGGCCGTACTCAGCGTGTGGTCCTCAATGGAACCACATCTACATGGAGGGAAGTGTGCAGTGGGGTGTCCCAGGGCTCTGTTCTGGGCCCAGGGCTCTTCAACATCTTCATCAACGATCTGGACAAGGGGATAGATGGGGAACTCATCAAATTTGCGGATGACACCAAGCTTGCAGGAATAGCCAACACTCCAGAAGACAGGCTTAGGATACAGGAGGATCTGGACAGACTCGAACACGGCGCTATCTAACAAAATGAAATTCAAGGGTGAAAAAAGCAAGGTTCTACATTTAGGCAAGAAAAACCAAATGCACAGGTAGAGTATAGGCGGAACCTTGCTCAAGAGTAGTAACTGTGAGAGGGACCTCGGAGTCCTAGTGGACAGTCCCTTAGATATGAGCCAGCTGTGTGCTGCAGCTGCCAAAAAAGCCAACACAGTTCTAGGCTACATTAACAGGGATAGAATCAAGATCACGTGAAGTGTTGATACCACTTTACAAGGCCTTGGCAAGGCCACATTTGGAATACGGCATCCAGTTTTGGTCACCACAATGTAAAAAAGATGTTGAGACTCTGGAAAGAGTACGGAGAAGAGCAACAAAGATGATCAGGGGACTGGAGGCTAAAACATATAAGGGACGGTTGCTGGAAATTGGGTATGTCTAGTTTAAGGAAGAGAAGGACGGGGGGGGGTGTGACAGGATAGCAGTTCTTCCAGTATCTCAGGGGCTGCCACAAAGAAGAGGGAGTCAAGCTATTTTCCAAGGTGCCTGAAGGCAGGAGAAGAAGCAACGGGTGGAAACTAACCAAGGAGAGAAGCAACCTGGAACTAAGAAACTTCCTGACAGTGAGAACAATTAACCAGTGGAACTCCTTGCCTCCAGAAGCGGTGAATGCTCCAACACTGGAAGTATTTAAGAAGAGACTGGACAGCCATTTGTCCGAAAGGGTATAGGGTTTCCTGCCTGAGCAGGGGGCTGGACTAGACCTCCAAGGTCTCTTCCAACTTTATTATTATTATCATTATTATCATTATTATTATTATTATTATTTCCTTGAGTCACCAGGGGTAGGCGACCTCGGCTCTTTTAAGACTCATGGATATCCGTGCAGCATTAAGTCTGCATTAGGGCAGGGAGTCCCCAACTTAACAACTGTTGAGGGACTGCTCAAAGTTACAAGAGCTCTGGAAAAAGTCGATGTCCACACTTAAGACTGTTGCGGCATCACGCGATCAAAATTCGGACGCCGGGCAACTGTTGTCAAGCCCTCCTGGGCTCGACATACAGGAGGGGGGGAAAGTGAAGGACGGCACGTTGGGGAAGAGGACGGCAAGCACCGGGTCCCACGCAGCTCACCATCTCGGCGAAGAAGCTCGAGCCGCAGTGCTTCGGCGGGCGTTTGAACTGCCGAATAGCTGACGGGCGGGTGCTGTGAAGCGGATGCCGAGCGGAACGTCAGACGACATAGAGAGCCGCGCCCACTCGGAAGTTTCAAGTTTAAGTTTCAAGTTTTGCACTTATATGCCGCCCCTCTCCGAAGACCCGGGGCGGCTCACAACAAGAATACATCAACAATTTTTAAAACTAACCACATTCATACCACACACAAACACAATCAATTCGTAGCCACTGATGGTGGGACACTCTTAGAGCCGAGGGGCAGAGCACAGCTCATATGCCCCAAGCCTGTCAGCATAGATGTGTCTTCAGCCCTTTCTGGAAAGCTAGGAGGGAGGAAGCAGTACGAACCTCTGAGGAAGGAGACGCCTGCACAAGCAGCCACCGGACAGCTGGTGTGCAGGAGCACACTGTCGGGGCGGGGCGTCCCAGAAAGCGTACAATCATGTGGACGAGCAAGAGGGAGGGGGTTAAGCTGGAACAGCTGCTACGCTTTGGGCTAACTACTTTGGGCCGGGTGCTGGTTGGGTAATTGGAGGGTGGGGTTGTTAGATGATTGAAGCATTGTTGGCTAGTTGAGCGGAGGGTGGGGTAGCTCTGAAGCAAGTGTAGGTAACCTGCACGGGGAGGCGGCTGCTCCCAGCACGAACTTTGTTTCGGCAAGAAGCTTTGATGCTGTATATCTGTGCTGATGCCAACAATGCCTTAAAGTAAACCATTCCATTCCTGAGTCTTGTTGTCTTCGCATCCTTCTTATCCAGGGGTCCGGTAGGGGTCTGGTAAATGCAACTGTCTTGCATTTACGACGGGCACAGTATCCCAGCATCACTGTGATCCCCTTTTGCAACCTTCTGGCCAGCAAACGCAAAGGGGGAAGCTAGATTCTCTTAGCAACCCTGTTGCTAACTTAACAAGTTAGTGTTAAGTGATTCACTTGTGGCAACAAAGGCCACTTAACAAATGTCTCACTACCAACACAAATGCTGAGCTCCAGTGTGGTCATAAGAGCAGGACTACCTGTATTCTTTTAGACTGCCAATGCAGGATGTGAGACCCGGTGTAACCTTGCTGCTATTGCAGCAACCGCTTGCAGTCTTCTACATTTCTACAGATCTTGCTCAGATTTGAATCCCCTAGTGTACGGGTTGGCAACCCACGGCTCCAGAGCCACATGTGGTTCTTTGAGCCTTCTCCTGCAGCTCCCCGCCTCCTACCATTTGCAGAGAGAGGGGGGGCGGAGAGGCACTTGCACTTTCTCTCTCTCTCTCTCTCTCTCTCTCTCTCTCTCTCTCTCTCTCTCTCTCTCTCTCTATCTCTCTCTATCTCTCTCTATCTCTCTCTCTCTCTGTGTGTGTGTGTAACAAAGAGTGGCCTCACGCTGTTCCAATGAGCTGAGAAGCTTATTGGGCAGGGGTCCTCCCTTTGCTGCGTCTCTGCAGGAAACAGGAAGGGCAGGAGAGAGCCACCCTAATAATGTGTGTCAGCTTGTTGGAGAACAGCTTGCCAGGTGAGCAGAAGCTTGGAGAGAGAGGGAGAGGGTGGGGAGAGAGAGATGAAAGAGAAAGGGAGATAGAAAAAGAGGGAGATAGAAAAAGAGGGGGGAGGAAAGAAAGAGAGGGAGAGGAAAAAGCAATAGAGGAAAAGAGGGAGAGGAAAGAGAAAGGGAAAGGAAAGAGAAAGAGAGAGAACTCATGCACAGCAGCCTCTATTTCTTTTTAATTAAACTCTTCAATCAAGGTCCCCGCCCCTTGCGTGCGCACACACGTTTTGCTGCTCCCAGTGTTTTCTCTGGGAAACGGGTCCAAGTGGCTCTTTGAGTGTTTAAGATTGCAGACCCCTGCCCTAGTGTATGTTGGGGTGTGATAAGACTGAAATAGTTCAGGGTCCTAAGCAGCTTGTGTCATGGTTCCGACAGATGAAACTCTTCAAAAGAACTTCGAGGCATTGTTTACCTTAAAGAATCTTTTATTCGAGTAGCATAACATCACTACATAATCGAAGCCAAAAACTGAATTCCCCTCCCCTGAGCACCTAGTATCAAAGCACAATTCCCTCCTCCAATTAACTGTCATAAATCACATTCCCCAATTAGCTCGAAACACGGGCTTCCTCTCCAGTTCTCCAGTCCACCAATTCTTTTATCAGCTCTGGGTTCAATAACCTTGATTCTCACGCTAGGTTTAGTGTTGTTATGTCTAGCTGGACTTCATTCACATCCCCCCTCCCAGCATCATCTAACACTAAAAGCGGAAGGGAAAAAGATGGCTACATTTCCATCTGTTGTCAACGCTTGTTAGCCTGGGCAGTAGGAAAAGACCCAAGGATTTGCAGAAAGGAGGAGGATTGGTGCTTTTTAGCTTGGTTGTTTACTTGCAGACTTTTCATGACCCACCTCATGCATACTGATGATGTTCCCTAGTTGGGTCCTGAAACACCTTTAATTCAGAGTTTTTCTTGGAGGGGGGAGACTGCATTTCAACCCCACTGGTTTTCAACCTCAGTAACCTCCGATATGTGGGTTGCGATTCCCAGAGGGCCAAGGGCATCATCAGTGCATGGAGCGGGAGCTGAAGCAAAATTCACTGGGTACTTCCTGGTGACCCTTATTGGCCACTGAAGATGGGACACCATAATGGCACCTCCCTCAAGGACATGTGCCTGTTCCTTCCTTGGTCCCAGGAACTCAAATGCTCTCATCCTCCTCTCCGTCAAGCTGAAAAAAAAATCTAGCTAGAAGATCTTGGGTGCAAAGATGCAACTCCAGTAGGGCCCACGTCTCTTTCTCCAGAACTAGAATCCCTCGGCCTCATGGCACCAATTCTGCTCCATCAACCAAGTCAAAAGTCCAGCACTGCTCCAGACTGTCTCCAGAACTAGAATCCCTCGGCCTCATGGCACCAATTCTGCTCCATCAACCAAGTCAAAAGTCCAGCACTGCTCCAGACTGGTGCTTTAGTGGGGTTAGATATATCAATGTTCCTCTGGGAGACAACACTGGGCCACCAAAACCGTGTAAAAAGCTAGCTGGTGAGCAAATGAATCTCTTCCCTTCGCTGATGGTGTTCCCTAGTTGGGTGATGAAATGTCTGCAAGGAAACCACCAGGCTCAAGAGAGCACCAAGGATCTCCCAGTTTGAATTAGTGGAATATTTGTAGTTTGGAGTTGACCTGTGAGATCCTTGGTGGTCTCTGACCTGGGACTTTCTTGCAGGCATCTCATTATCAAACTAGGCAACATCATCAGTGCTAGAAGGGAGTGGAGTTTAGAGAAAGGAGGAGGACTGGGGGGGGCCTTGGTGCTCTCTGAGCTTGGCGGTTTTCTTGCCAGACGTTTCATGACCCAACTAGGGAACATCATCTGGGAGAGAGGTTTGTGGAGAAGAGGAAGAGGAAGATTGTGGGATCCTTGGAGCTGTCTAGTTGTTTTTTTTTACAGAAGTTTCATGTCCCAACTCATGCATATTGATAATGTTACCTAGTTGGGTCATGAAACATTTTTAATTCAGAGTTTTTCCTGGAGGGAGACTCTGCATTTCTACCTGAGTGGTTTTCAACCTGGAACTAAGGAGAAACTTCCTAACAGTGAGGACAATTAACCAGTGGAACAGCTTGCGAACAGAATAGAATAGAACAGAACAGAATAGAATAGAATAGAATAGAATAGAATAGAATAGAATAGAATAGAATAGAATAGAATAGAATAGAATAGAATAGAATAGAACAGAACAGAACAGAACAGAACAGAACAGAATAGAATAGAATAGAATAGAATAGAATAGAATAGAATAGAATAGAATAATAGAAATTGAATGGAACGGAATGAAACAGAATAGAATAGAACGGAATAAGGAATAGAATAGAAAATAGAATAGAGAATAACATATAGAACAGAACAGAACAGAAAGGAATGGATAGAATAGAACAGAACAGAACAGAACAGAACAGAACAGAACAGAACAGAACAAAACAGAATAGAATAGAATAGAATCTGGAAGGGACCTCCGAGGTCGTCTAGTCCAACCCCCTGCTCAGGCAGGAAACCCTATACCATTTTGGACAAATGGCTGTCCAGTCTCTTCTTAAAAATTTCCAGTGTTGGAGCATTCACTGCTTCTGGAGGCAGGTTGTTCCACTGGTTAATTGTTCTAACTGTCAGGAAGTTTCTCCTTAGTTCCAGGTTGCTTCTCTCCTTGATCGGTTTCCATCCGTTGCTTCTTGTCCTGCCTTCAGGTGCCTTGGAGAATAGCTTGACTCCCTCTTCTTTGGGGCAGCCCCTGAGATATTGGAACACTGCTATGCTGTCCCCTTTCGTCCTTCTCTTCATTAAACTAGACATACCCAATTCCAGCAACCGTTCCTTATATGTTTTAGCCTCCAGTCCCCTATTCATTTTTGTTGCTCTTCTCTACATAAGAACATAAGAAGAGCCATGCTGAATCAGGCCAAAGCCCATCGAGTCCAGCATTCTGTGTCACACAGTGGCCCACCAATTGTACATGGGGATCTTGAGCAGAATATACGATACCTGTGCATTTGGTTTTTCTTGCCTAAATGTAGAACCTTCCTTTTTTCACCCTTAAATTTCATTTTGTTAGATAGCGCCCAGTGTTCGAGTCTGTCCAGATCCTCCTGTATCCTAAGCCCCACATTTTTCTATCTTATCAAGTAGTACAGGGGTGTCAAACTCAATTTCATTGAGGGCCACATCAGCATTGCAGTTGCCCTCGGGGGGGGCGGGTGAGTGTGGCCAGGGTGGGTGTCTAACCCTCATTTTTCTATCTTCTCAAGTAGTAAGGTGTGGTCTAATTTGTCAAATGCCTTACTGAAGCCCAAGTACATTATACCCACCACATTCCTCTGGTCCACTAATTTTGTCACTTGGTCAAAGAATGCAATAAGATTTGTCTGGCATGATCTGTTTTTGACAAACCCGTGTTGGCTTTTAGTAATGACTTTGTTTGCCTGGGAGTTCTGGGAGTTGAAGTCCATGAGTCATGAAAGACCCGAGGTTGCCTACCCCTGCTGAATCAGGAATTCTGGGAGTTGAAGTCCATGAGTCATAAAAGACCCGAGGTTGCCTACCCCTGCTGAATCAGGAATTCTGGGAGTTGAAGTCCATGAGTCATAAAAGACCCGAGGTTGCCTACCCCTGCTGACTCAGGAATTCTAGGAGTTGAAGTCCCAGTTGAAGAGTGCACTCACAGTGTTCTACGAGGAGCTGAAAAGCTTATTGGGCGGAGCTCCTCCCTTTGCTGCGTCTCTGCAGGAAGCAGGAAGGGCAGGAGAGAGAGCTAGCTAGCCCAGCTATGCTGACTCAGGAATTCTGGGAGTTGAAGTCCATGAGTCATAAAAGAGCTGAGGTTGCCTACCCCTGAGCTTGTTGGAGAACAGCTTGAAGCCAGCTTCCCAGGTGAGCAGCAGATAGGAGAGAGAAAGAGATGCGGGGAGAGAAAGAGAGAGAGAGAGAAAGAGAGAGAGAGGGAGGGAGAGAGAGAGAAAGAAAGAGAGGGTTTTGCCTTCTCTTTCTGCTCAAGATCCCCATGTACAATTGGTGGGCCACTGTGTGACATAGAATGCTGGACTCGATGGGCTTTGGCCTGATTCAGCATGGCTCTTCTTATGTTCTTATGTAGAGAAGAGCAACAAAGATGATTAGGGGACTGGAGGCTAAAACATATAAGGAACGGTTGCTGGAATTGGGTATGTCTAGTTTAATGAAGAGAAGGACGAAAGGGGACAATAGAATAGAATAGAATAGAATAGAATAGAATAGAATAGAATAGAATAGAATAGAATAGAATAGAATAGAATAGAATAGAATAGAATAGAATAGAATAGAATAGAATAGAATAGAGCTGGAAGGGACCTTGGAGGTCTTCTAGTCCAGCCCCCTGCTCAAGCAGGAGAGCCCATTATACCATCCTATGTCAACAACTATCTTTTGCATCTTAGGATGAGGCAAGCATCTATATGCCATTATTTATAAGATGTTTATTGACTGTTAAGCATTATAAAGCCGCCCATGTTGCAAGAGTGATCCTGGGCAAACTGTAAAGCAGTGTTACTCAACCTTTAAGATGTGGGAGCAGATGTTGTGTGATGTGTTAAAAGTCTTCCCACAGGTTGTCAACTACTCCCAGCAAAGCCGCCTTTTGCAACGGACTGTTGGTGAATGTGTTAGTGCCGATGGGGTTCAGGTGGTGCTCCAGATGTTTTGGGACGGCACCCGAGACCCCTATTGCTTTTGGTGCTAACTTTGCTTTCTATTTGCAGCTCTTTGTACATTTTGTGCTCTTCTCCAGTTCCTTCTCTTCTCTTCTGCTGTCTCCAGGCACTGCCGCGTCCACAATCCAGATTTTTTGTGTCTTTCTGATCGACCATTGTTAAGTCTGGCACTCTATTAATATTACTATCTCCTGGTTCAAGGTGGTTCCACAGAGGCAGGATCAGAGCGATGGGGATTATAGCAAGGAGACCCTCCCCTCTGTTTCACTGGACCCCCCCCAGGTCTGAAAAAGGGGTGTTGAGGCAGGCACAACTGTTGCCTTCGGAAAAAGGGGCCACATTCTGGGTTAGAAATCAGGGCGAAGGGAGGAGCTGAAAGAAAACCCCTTCTAGGTTGGGCGCCCTTTGAATACGGTGCACCCCTCTCAAGGGAGGGGCTGCCTGGAGGTCCCCACCCCCATTCTGACCCAGTGCTGGCCCCCCTGCCCACTCCTGGCCTGAGGAGCTGGCGCAGAGGCAAGGGACAGGCGGCAGCAGAAGGCAGAGCGGGTGGGTCATTCCCATCTCCCCTCCCTCCCTCCCATCTCCTTCCTTCCTCCCTCCCTCCCTCCCTCCCATCTCCTTCCTTCCTTTTTTCCTTCCTCCCTCCCTCCCATCCCCTTCCTTCCTTTCTTCCTTCCTCCCTCCCATTTCCTTCCTCCCTTCCTCCCTCCCATCTCCTTCCTCCCCTCCCTCCCATCTCCTTCCTCCCTTCCTCCTCCCATTCCTTCCTCCTTTCCTCCCATCTCCTTCCTTCCTTCCTCCCTCCCTCCCATCTCCTTCCTTCCTTTCTTCCTCCCATCTCCTTCCTTCCTTTCTTCCTCCCTCCCTCCCATTCATTCCTCCCTCCCTCCCATCTCCTTCCTTCCTTTCTTCCTCCCATCTCCTTCCTTCCTTTCTTCCCCTCCCTCCAACCAAAACAACCACCACCCCAACCAACCAACAAACCACCCCACACACCAAACCATCCTCCCTCCCTCCCATCTTCTTCCTTCCTTTCTTCCTCCCATTTGCTTCCTCCCTCCCTCCCATCTCCTTCCTTTCTTCCTCCCTCCCTCCCATTTCCTTCCTCCTCCTCCCTCCCTCCCTCCCATCTCCTTCCTTCCTTTCTTCCTCCCTCCCTCCCATCTCCTTCCTTCCTTTCTTCCTCCCTCCCTCCCATTTCCTTCCTCCCTCCCTCCCATCTTCTTCCTTCCTTTCTTCCTCCCATCTCCTTCCTTCCTTTCTTCCTCCCTCCCTCCCATTCATTCCTCCCTCCCATCTCCTTCCTTCCTTTCTTCCTCCCTCCTCCCTTCCTTTCTTCCTCCCTCCCATCTCCTTCCTTCCTTTCTTCCTCCCTCCCTCCCATTTCCTTCCTCCCTCCCTCCCATCTTCTTCCTTCCTTTCTTCCTCCCATTTGCTTCCTCCCTCCCTCCCATCTCCTTCCTTTCTTCCTCCCTCCCTCCCATTTCCTTCCTCCTTCCTCCTCCCTCCCTCCCATCTCCTTCCTCCTTTCTTCCTCCCTCCCAATCCATCCTCCCTCCCTCCCATTCCTTCCACTCCTCCACTCCTTCCATCCTCCCTCCCTCCCATCTCCTTCCTTCCTTTCTTCCTCCCACCCTCCCAAACATTCCTCCCTCCCACCCATCTCCTTCCTTCCTTTCTCCTCCCATCTCCTTCCTTCCTTTCTTCCTCCCATCTCCTTCCTTCCTTTCTTCCTCCCTCCCATCTCCTTCCTTCCTTTCTTCCTCCCTCCCTCCCATCTCCTTCCTTCCTTTCTTCCTCCCTCCCTCCCATTTCCTTCCTCCCTCCCTCCCATCTTCTTCCTTCCTTTCTTCCTCCCATTTGCTTCCTCCCTCCCTCCCATCTCCTTCCTTCCTGTCTTCCTTCCTCCCTCCCTCCCATTTCCTTCATTCCTCCCTCCCATCTCCTTCCTTCCTTCCTTCCTCCCATCTCCTTCCTTCCTGTCTTCCTTCCTCCCTCCCTCCCATTTCCTTCATTCCTCCCTCCCATCCCTTCCTCCCTCCCATCTCCTTCCTCCCTCCCTCCCTCCCTCCCATCTTTTTCCTTCCTTCCTCCCATCTCCTTCCTTCCTTTCTTCCTCCCTCCCTCCCATTTCCTTCCTCCCTCCCATTTCCTTCCTCCCATCTCCTTCCTTCCTTTCTGCCTTCCTCCCTCCCATTTCCTTCCTCCCTCCGTCCCATTTCCTTCCTCCCTCCCTCCCATCTCCTTCCTTCCTTCCTTCCTTCCTCCCTCCCATCTCCTTCCTTCCTCCCTCCCTCCCATCTTTTTCCTTCCTTCCTCCCATCTCCTTCCTTCCTTTCTTCCTTTCTTCCTTCCTCCCTCCCATTTCCTTCATTCCTCCCTCCCATCTCCTTCCTCCCATCTCCTTCCTTCCTTTCTTCCTCCCTCCCTCCCTCCCATTTCCTCCCTCCCTCCCTCCCATTTCCTTCATTCCTCCCTCCCATCTCCTCCCTCCCTTCCTCCCTCCCTCCCATCTCCTTCCTTCCTCCCTCCCTTCCATTTCCTTCCCCCTTCCTCCCATCTCCTTCCTTCCTTCCTTCCTCCCTCCCATTTCCTTCCTTCCTCCCTCCCTCCCATTTCCTTCATTCCTCCCTTCCATCTCCTCCCTCCCTTCCTTCCTCCCTCCCATCTCCTTCCTTCCTCCCTCCCTCCCATCTCCTTCCTTCCTCCCTCCCTCCCATTTCCTCCCTCCCTCCCATTTCCTCCCTCCCTCCCTCCCATCTCCTTCCTTCCTCCCTCCCTCCCATCTCCTTCCTCCCTCCCTCCCATTTACTTCCTCCCTTCCTCCCTGTCTCCCTCCCATCTCCCTCTCGCCCTCCCTCCCATCTCCTCCCTCCCTCTCTCCCATTTCCTTCCTTCCTTCCTTCCTTCCTCCCATTCCTTTCCTTCCTTCCTCCCTCATTCCCATTCTTTTCCTTCCTTCCTCCTTCCTCCTTCCTCCTTCCTCCCTCATTCCCATTTCCTTTCTTCCTCCCTCCCTCCCTCCCTCCCATTCCTTTCCTTCCTCCCTCATTCCCATTTCCTTCCTCCCTCCCTCCCTCCCTCCCATTTCCTTCCTTCTTTCCTCCCTCCCTCCCTCCCTCCTTCCCATTTCCTTCCTTCCTCCCTCCCTCCCTCCCATTCCTCCCTCCCTCCTTCCCATTTCCTTCCTTCCTTCCTTCCTTCCTCCCTCCCTCCTTCCCATTTCCTTCCTTCCTTCCTCGCATTCCTTTCCTTCCTTCCTCCCTCCCTCCCTCCCTTCCTTCGCTTTCCTTTCTCCCTCCCTCCCTCCCTCCCTCCTTCCCATTTCCTTCCTTCTTTCCTCCCTCCCTCCCATTCCTTTCCTCCCTCTCTCCCTCATTCCCATTTCCTTCCTCCCTCCCTCCCTCCCATTCTTTTCCTTCCTTCCTCCTTCCTCCTTCCTTCCCATTTCCTTCCTCCCTCCCTCCCTCATTCCCATTTCCTTCCTTCCTCCCTCCCTCCCATTCCCATTTCCTTCCTTCCTTCCTCCCTCCCTTCCTCCCTCCTTCCCATTTCCTTCCTCCCTCCCTCCATCCCTCCCATTCCTGCCTGCCTGCCTGCCTAGCCCAGGAGGGGAGGGCGAGAGGGTGGCTTTCCCAGGCGGGGAGGGGCGGGAGGCGGGCCGAGGGCGGGGGCCGTCCCGGTAAAAACGAAGCGCTCCGGGGCTGCGGGGGAAAGGAAGCGGGGCCGGGCGGGCGATGGAGGCGATGGCGATGCTGGCGGCGGGCGTGGCGCTCCTGCTGGGGCTCTGCGCGCTGCTCTACTACTACCGGTACTTCGCGGCGGGTCCCCGGTGCCGGAACGCGGTCAGCCTGCGGGGCAAGACGGTTCTCATCACAGGTAGCTCCGGGGGGCCGCTGCGCTCCCATCCGTGGCGGGGGGGCGTCGAGGCTGGGGCGGGGGGCATTGCCTTTCTTTCTTATGAAATGACCCCCCCCACCCCCACCTCAGTGGCTCCAGGCAGGATCAAAGTCCCGGAATCAAAGCGCCGCTCGAAGGGCGAAGGGAAATGCGAGTCGCAGGTTAACCATAAACCAGGTTCTCCCCCCTCCAGCTGGACCCAAAGGTGCCTTTGACAAAAGCGGGAAAGTCCATCCCAAAAGCTCCTTTGGAAGAAAGCAGGGGAGGACCCAAAGGGGAGCAGCGGAAGCGGGGAGGCTCCGCAGAGAGCAGCCTGGGACCCCTGCCCAGGAAGGGAGGAAGCGGTGCAGAAGAGCGGGGGAGAAAGTGCCCCGCTGGGCTGCTGGAGACCCGTGTCTGGACTAGCCAGGGGGAGCCTGGGAAAGACCAACAGAATAACGGAATAACGGAGTGCTGGCAGAGGGACCTTGGAGGTCTTCTATCACCCCCCTGCTCAGCCAGGAAACCCTCTAACCATTCCAGACAAGGGGCTGTCCACTCGCATCTCAAAAACCTCCAGTGATGGATCAGCCACAACTTCTGGAGGCAGGTTGTCCCAGTTTCTGAGGAAAACCTTCCTCAAATTAGAAGAGCAAGGAATGGTATTTTCAGAAGCACATAAAGTGTATGTTGTTCTTAGTCCTCTTAATGATTCTTGGGACATCTTAGTATGAACAAGTGGGATTTAACTGTGAGCTATTTCACCCGAAGGCTTTTGGAGGAAGAACAGAAACAATTGGAAAGGAACATTGTACCCTGGGTGGGGAGGGGGTACAAAAGTAATTCACACCTCAGTAATTTACACTGCATTCCAGGTAGATAACAAGGTAGGAGGAAAAGTCTGGATTCTAAAACACGGCTTTGCATGTGGATCTACTCAGCATATCCAGAGAAATTGCCCAGTAAGAAGATTAGAAGATTCAAGCTGGAGAGAGAAAGCACAGAAACAGAAGAATGAAGATACACAATTTTCTGTGTTGATGGCAAGCAACAAAAACAACAAAGGCATTTGGCTGTTGGAGAGTGGAGTAACTGGGCATATTGTAAATAGCCCAGACCTTTTTTCCAGTCTGGGACCATCTGCCCAGGAATGTGTAAGCCTGGTAAACGGTAATCATTCTTCTGTCCAGGGGCGAGGAACAGTATATGTACCATGTATGGGCAGGTCCTTTGATAAGGTTCTATGTGTACCAGATTTAGATCACAATTTGCTGAGTGTGTCTCGCTTAGACAATGAAAGGTATGAAATAATGTTCGTAAAGTGTACATGCAAGGCCATAAAGAATGACAGGGTGTGTGCACAAGGTTTGAAACTCAACAATTAATATGTTTTGAGCCACAAGGAAACTGATGGCAGTGCGCAAACAACCTTTCCTAATGAAGCGAAGCATGACGGGTGCGCACATTCGTTACACAGAAGGCTGGGTCATGCAAGCTTTAAAGTATCGCAAAAAACACCTGACTTGGTTGTAGGTTTGAATGTAAAAGATTGTGAAGACCGTTTGGATTGTGCTGTTTGCAAAGAGACAAAATCAAAAGTACACCCTGTCAGCAAAAGAAGTGATAGGAAATCTGAAAGAATTTTTCAGTCACTTCATGCGGATTTAATTGGCCCTCTATCCCATCGATGGGAGGGGCCCAATTTGCTTTGCTAATTGTTGATGGTTACTCTAGATACGGGTTTTGCTATTTACTAAAAAGCAAAACTGAAGGGTTTCAACAATTTAAAGAATGGGTAATTTTTGTAGAGAGGAGGTATAACCAAAGGGTATGTCAGCTACAGACAGACAGAAGAACCGAGTTCATGTCTAACATGTTTCAGCCGAGAAAGAGAGGCAAAAACCCAGAGAAAGACGAACCCCTACATTCCAGCAGAGAATGGAGTTGCTGAACGCAGACATGGTGTATGTGTCACAGACTATGAAGGACGCATTGCTAGAAAGATGCAGGAATGAGTAAACTATATTGGGGTGGGACAATTTTAACTGCCAATTATTTGGTCAATAGACTGTGGAGTTCAGCAATTAATAAGCTCCATGTTACATGGAAGACAACCATCTTTGGCACATGTAAGAATCCTTAGCAGCAGTGCACGGGTGCACATTCCCAAAACATTTAGAAAGGAAATATAGCCAAAGGTGAAGAAATTAGAATTTATCGGGGTATCAATTAGGATCAAAGGCACACAGGCTTACAGATGGACACAAAAATATAATTATTCATGTTCTGCAACTTTTTTTTTCAGAACATGAGAACTGGGAAAAGGTACCGAAGTTTTAATGCCTGTTAGTCAGAGGTTTCCAGTGGATGAACATGCTCCTGAATGGATGCTCATTCATTCACACAGGCATGTTTGAATTGATGGTATTACAGATCTCGTTGCAGGATGGGAGCTGTTCTTAGTAAGGATGCCTTTTGCAATTGACTGATGGCAAATTTGTCATGCCCAAGTGGTGCTCCAGTTGTTTTGGGATTGCACCCAAGGTGCCTATTACTATTGGTATTACCCTTGCTTACCTTTGCCATAGTTGTTATTATTATTATTATTATTATTATTATTATTATTTGGTTTACCTATGGCAGAGCAAAAGAAATGTAAAGAATCTAAGAGAAACAAAGAAGTATTTAGGAGTAGAAATAAAGAAACTACAAGAAAGAGGGTCAAAAGAAGAAAATGTACGATTTTCTACAAATGTGCAATGGTTGAAGGATTTAAATATTGAGGTGAAGGAAGCCACATCAGTGTTTGAAGATAGCATGCATGTGTACAAATGCCAACAGGTGAGAGAGTAAACAACCAGAACCAAACACCTTGACATAAAATATCGTTATGTCTGAGAAGCCGTGAAAGAAAATGTTAATAGACACAATTTATTGTCCATTGGAAGATAACTTGGCTGACCTCAGGACAAAGCTATTCTGTAACACAAAAACACAAAGACCTTGTGAAACAACTTGGTTTAAATGCTGTCCAGCTATAAATTGTGCGGGTGTTTTTAAAATTTAATAGCCGGAGCAAGAACGCACAGTTATAGCTAATTGGTTAAAGGGAGCAAAATATTAAAATGTTCCATTCTATCAAAGCTTTATATCATATAGGTGCTTTGTTAAAATTAAAGGCAGAACATATGCACAAAATATGGAAACAGAGTATCTGCTTCCCATCTGAAGTAGAAAAGACAGTTTGACTCTCTCAGATTATTTTTTTAAAAGTAACTTTCCTGTGTGTGCGTGGAAGCATGTATTCCTTTCTAAAATATTGGTTCAAAATATAAGAGCAACGGTTAAGTTATTTGAATTAGCTAAGAACTTAATACAGTGGTTTTCTTGGAAAGAAAAATTCAAGTGATTTTCAAAATTCTGAGATAAATTTACCTCAGAGCCAGTTGTCCCCAAAATGTGAACTGCCTGGCAAAAACTGTATGAGGGAATCGGAACTGTGATTGGTTGTTATAAGAGAAAAAGGGGAGTTTCCTTGTTTCCCGCCTTTTCTTCTTCTTCTTCTTCTCTGTGTGCTGTATTTGCTTTCTGTGATTTACCTCATGACATTCCTGCCGAGTGGAGTTTTCTGGCCCTGCTCCTGTTTGCCTATTTCATTTACTGTAAATCCATTTATTTATATAAAATTGATTTGCGTCAGCGCTTCTGACTCCATTTGGACACCGGCTGCGCAATTCCCCAAAAACCCTGCATTATTAGAATCCATTTATTTATTTATTACTTAAACTTATATGCCACCCTTCTCCTAGGATCCAGGGCGGCTTACAAAACAATACAATAAAACTATACAATACAATTAATCACATTCATACAGCAAACAAGCACAGTCAACTCACAGTCGCTGATGGAATTAGGAGAGAGCATAGGAAGTATCAATTGTGAATATGTGCAGATGGCCCTGCTGTCTTTGGGCACTTGCAGAGTCATGGATGCTGGTTTTGAAAGGGCAGCAAATGTCCTACCCACCCGGGAACGTATGATGTCTTTAGGGAAACACCCAAAGGGAACATTTGTAGCTACTTCTGCTTTCTCCCTTCTTATCTACCGTGTGCCAGACTTAGTGGGTGAAATCTTTATCTTATGTGTGTAGCTTTGCTGGGTGGATTGCTTATGTAATCAGAAAGAATAAATATAAGGATTTCTTGTCATTCGGGGCTTCTCTCTTTTAGAGGAGCCCGTCTTTGTTCAGCCGAATAAATACATAAAGCTTAAAGGCAACTTCTGGTTTCCTGTATTTTTTTTATCAAGCAAAACCTCAGAACCTGCACAGCAAAAGGACGAAGGAAGGATTAGTTCAGAAGGGTATTACGGAGACCTGGTTAGGACCGGAGGGCGGTGTCCCTCTGGTGGAAATGTGCCCACCGGGTTTCCTTGCATTCCATCAGCCGAGAGCACAGGGCAGGGGTGGGGGAGTGGCAGTCGTGATTAGGGAAGATTACAGGCCGAGGGAGGTCACTGTTCCTCAGACGGCAGGCTGTGAATCTCTCCTGATGAAGTGGGACCTTGGGGGTCCGAGGGCGGTGTTGATTACGTACCTGGCTCCCTGCCACGTGTCAACCGCCCTGCTCGAGCTCCTGGACGTTGTTGCCGCAGTGGCGGTTGAGGTTCCCAGGCTAATAGTCATGGGTGACTTCAACCTGCCATCTGTGGGCGGGACGTCCGGGGGAGCTCGAAAGTTCATGGCTTCCATGGCAGCCATGGACCTGACCCAGGTAATTCAAGGCCCCACACATACAGGGGGGACCATGCTTGACCTGGTTTTTGTCTCTGGACAGTGGCTGAGTGGTCAGAATATAGGGGATATAGTTATTGAGCCCCTGTCATGGTCTGACCACTCTCTCCTTCGCTTGGACTTTCTGACCGCTGCACCCCGCCGCAGGGAGGCGGAACCAGTGAGATGGTACCGCCCCAGGCGGTTGATGGAACCCGAGCGGTTCCAGATGGAGCTTGGGCCAATTCCTGAGGTTCGGATACACGACTCGGTCGAAGAGTTGGCGGCAGCCTGGGATAGGGCTGCGGCCAGTGCTCTAGATCGGGTCGTGCCTTTGCGGCCTCTGATTCGACGTATGTCTCAATCGGCCCCTTGGTTCACTGAGGGGCTGAGAGAGATGAAACGCCGGAAAAGACGCCTAGAGAGCAGTTGGAGATCGAGCCGTGCCGAATCTGACAGAACACTAGTAAGAGACCATATTAGGTCCTACCTAGCGGCGATAAAAGCAGAGAAGTGTTCTTACCTCACTGCTCTTATCGCGTCATCAGATAACCGCCCAGCCTCCTTGTTTAGGGTGACCCGCTCCCTCCTTCATCAGGAGGTGAGAGGAGACCCCTTGGAGGGTAGAGCTGAGGATTTTGGAAAATATCTGCATGATAAAATCGCTCAGATACGGGAAGGCTTTGATTTCAACTGGGTATGTCCGGTGGCAGAGACGGAGTCTGGTCTTGAGACTGCTATCTGGGCTGAGTTTGACCCCGTGACTCCCGAGGACGTGGACAGGTTGCTCGGGGGACTTAGGACGACCACTTGTTTATTGGACCCGTGCCCCTCCTGGCTGGTGTTTGCATCCCGGGAGGTGGTACGAGGCTGGTTCCAGGCAATTATTAATGCTTCGTTAAGTGAGGGTGTCTTCCCTGCCGCCTTGAAAGAGGCGGTAGTGAGGCCCCTCCTTAAGAAGCCTACCCTGGATCCAGCTGTTTTATCAAATTATCGTCCTGTCTCCAACCTTTGCTTTCTTGCAAAGGTTGTCGAGAGCGTGGTTGCCCGACAGTTCCCGCGACACCTGGAGGAATCGTTATACTTGGATCCATACCAGTCGGGCTTCAGGCCTGGTTACAGCACGGAAACAGCATTGGTCGCGTTGGTAGATGACCTCTGGCGGGCCCGGGACAGAGGTTGTTCCTCTGCTCTGGTGCTATTGGACCTCTCGGCGGCTTTTGATACCATCGATCATGGTATCATACTGCAACGGTTGGAGGGGCTAGGTATGGGGGGCACTGTTTTGCGGTGGTTTTCCTCCTTCCTCTCTGGCTGGATGCAGTCTGTGTTGACAGGGGGCCAGAGGTCGACCCCGAGACCCCTCGTATGTGGGGTACCTCAGGGATCGGTCCTCTCGCCCCTACTGTTCAACATTTATGTAAAACTGCTGGGTGAGATCATCCGTGGTTTTGGTGTGGAGTACCATCTGTACGCTGATGATACTCAGCTGTACATTTCCATGCCGAACCACCCCAACGATGCTCTTGCCATGCTGACCCAGTGCCTGGAGGCCGTGCAGGTTTGGATGGGGAAGAACGGACTCAAGCTCAACCCTTCCAAGACCGAGTGGCTGTGGCTACCGTCGTCCTGGTTTAGTCAATTGACTCCTTCGTTGTCCATTGGGGGCGAAACAGTGGCCCCCGTGGAAAGGGTTCGCAATTTGGGAGTCCTCCTGGATTC
Source organism: Bothrops alternatus (assembly GCA_034064705.1). Taxonomy (NCBI): domain Eukaryota; kingdom Metazoa; phylum Chordata; class Lepidosauria; order Squamata; family Viperidae; genus Bothrops; species Bothrops alternatus. The sequence goes on from JARGCV010000676.1 coordinate 201,630, forward strand.
ATGGCTATCTTTAGAGGACCATTTGACGGCCGTGGCCGGGAGGATGTTTTATCAGGTTCGCCTGGTACGCCAGTTGCGTCCCTTCCTAGACCGGGACTCGCTATGCACAGTTACTCATGCCTTCGTCACTTCCAGGCTGGACTACTGTAATGCTCTCTACATGGGGCTCCCCTTGAGGTGCACCCGGAGGCTTCAGCTGGCCCAGAATGCGGCCGCGTGGGTAGTGACCAAAGCGCCATGGTGCTCCCATGTAACATCGCTCCTGCGTGAGCTGCACTGGTTGCCGGTGGCCTTCCGGGTGCGTTTCAAGGTGTTAGTGACCATCTTTAAAACGCTCCATGGCATCGGACCCGGATATCTATAGGACCGCCTTCTGCCAGCAAATACCTCCCACCGTCCGGTACGCTGCCACAGAGAGGGTCTCCTCAGGGTGCCATCGGCCAAACAATGTCGGCTGCCGACCCCCAGGGGGAGGGCCTTCTCTGTGGGAGCTCCAACGCTTTGGAACGAGCTCCCCCCCGAACTCCGTACGATGACGGAATTGCGTTCCTTCCGTCGAGAATTAAAAACATACTTATTCCGACAAGCCGGCCTGGGATAATAGCTCCAGCTCCAACAATGGCCATAATTGTTTTTAGGGGATTGTGTTTTTAGATTATGTATTGGGTTTTTAAATATTGGGCCAAATTATTTAATTTATTTTTAATAATTTTAATTTTTGTATGTTGTCGTTTTAATTGGGCTGTACACCGCCCCGAGTCCTTCGGGAGGGGGGCGGTATAAAAATCATAAAATAAATAAATAAATAAGGGCTGAGCTAAACCTCTCTCCATCTGGTGCCTTCCAACCCATCCCAGGCACGAAGGATCCGGGCAGTTATTATCCTGTCTTCTCAATTTTGACTTTATATGCCAGTGACGGCGAACCTTTTAGAGACCGAGTGCCCAAAAATAATAATAATAATAACAACAACAACAACCCCCAGTGAGGCACTACCTTGATGTGGTTGTGGGGCTTGTGTACTCTGAGGAAGATGAGAGCTATGCCAGAGGTTCAACCATACTGGACAGGTCTCATCAGAGGAGTCAGACAAAGAGTGTCTCTCCCATAAAAAATATGGCGAGACGTAAATTTCAGAATGCCATGCTGGCTCGGATGTTGCCCGGGTTAACAAGGTCCGCGCTAGATGTTGGAGTTCCTGGCCATCTGGTGAGAAATGGATTACAGATCAACACCGATAAGAGAAGATGGCCTGAAGGCAGCAACTCTTTTGTGTGCTTGTGGACAAGAAGCTTTTGACATCACAGAAAATCTGGTGGCCCCTGCACCTCTAGAGTCAGTAACATATACTGACTTGAAAAAGATGTTGAAGGAGCACTTCCAGCCGAAGTTATCCGTCATTGCTTGGAGGCACGCATTCGAGCAGAGAGACCAGAGGCCGGGTGAATCTGCTGCGGACTTTATTGCTGCCTTAAGGCAACTGGCCAGGCCTTGTGAGTTCAAAGATCTGGAGAGAGGCTGTGAGATCGCTTTGTATGTGGTTTGAGGAGCAGAGACTAACAACAGAAGATTTTTGCAAAAGAAGATGTCTCTTTCCAAGACGGGCTAAGGGAGGTGGCAGCTGAGGAAGCAGCAGGTGGGGCTGTGAAGGCCTTACAGCTCACTAGGAACCCTCCAGACACAGCTACCATCCATCAAGAGGATGCTCGAGAAGGAGTGGATCCTGAAGAGGAGGTGGACAGACTTCACCAGCCAGCTGAAAGGAGGCAAAAGGTCTAGAATCTTGATCTCTTTGCATGAGGGACATCCTGGTATAGTCAGGATGAAAGTGCTTGTGCGCATCCATCTTTAGTGACCTGGGCTCGATAAAGCCATCGAGGCCCAGATGCACGGGTGCCAAGTGTGCCAACAGTCTCGGCCTGAAATGGCTCAGGTCCCAGTACATAGGTGGGAGGAAACTCAAACCCCATGGTCTAGGATGCATATAGATTATGCTGGGCCCTTTCAGGGGCAATTCTTCCTGGTTGTTGTTGATAGCCATTCCAAGTGGCTAGAGGTTGTTCCTGTTTCCTCCACTACTACTGCCAGGACCATCCAGGTGTTGAGAGGAATTTTTGCATCACATGGTCTTCCAGATGTGCTGGTTTCAGATAATGGCCCTCAATTTACATCTTCTGAGTTCCAGGCTTTTCTTCAGGCCAACCTGATCCGGCATGCACCATCGGCTCCCTTCCATCCATCCTCCAACGGACTGGCAGAGCGAATGGTGTGCACCACCAAAGATGCCCTCAAGAAACTGACTTATAGTAACTGGCATCACAGTTAGCAGATTTCCTTCTTGCACACCGCACCACACCGTGCACAGCCACAGGGAAGAGTCCTGCTGAACTCTGCTGGGGTCGCCGCCTCATCATTAAACTGGACAGGCTGCACCCTGACCGGGTGGCTTCACAGGTGTCACAACCACGGGCACCTAGGAGACTCCAGGTGGGCGATCCGGTTTGGGCAAGAAACTATGGGCCTGGACATCTGTGGGTCACAGCTGTGGTCTGCAAGGTCTCTGGGCCGTTGTCATACGAAGTTGCCTTTGGGGACAGCCGCGTTCTTCGCAGACACATAGACCAACTGTGTTGGAGACTGGACTCTCACCCTTCCGCTCCTGGCTCTGCTCTGGGGGGGGGAGGAGGACCATAATATGCATTCTGGGTCACAGTTTCCCAGGCCTAACAGGCCCTCACTAGCTGCTACTGAGGCTGTTTGGGATTCATCCCAAGGTTCCGCAAGTGCTCCAAACAGGAATTCACTGGATAGGGGGTCATCCCATACATTCATAATTACTCCAGACAGGGAGTCACACTGGGGGTATCCATAGTATTCATGTATGTCAGATAGTGCTCCAGACCGGGAGACTGACCGGGGGTATCCACACAAATCACAAGCAGCAAGAGAAAAGGAATTCCAGCAGGGCGCTTGCCTCATTCCGCAATTGCTCCCCAAAGGAAGTCACCAGCAAAGGAGGTTGCCATGGAGGCGACTCCTGACTCTGGCACCTCAAGCACATGCTTGGGGCCACAGAGTACTGGGGCACTTTCGCTACCCAGCCCTCTCCATCTGCTGGCCTTGGGCTCGAGGGACAGTGTTCCCAAGAGGGGTCCATTGTGGACACGACTTCCACTCCTCCAAGGTATGCTGGCTTGGACTTAGAGGGTCCAGCCAGCCAGCAGCGGGGTGGGTCAACCAGGTATTCGGGGCAGCAAGGTCCTGGCCTGCCTAGCCTGGTAGGTGAGCAGGTAGGCCAGGCACCCTCACCAGAGTCACCTGGGGATTTAGAGCAGCAAGGCCCTGGCCTGCCTTGCCTGGTAGGCGAGCAGGGGGGGGTCAGGCAATCTCTCCAGGCCTTAGAAGGTCGCAGTGGGCCAAGTGTCCACCCAAGCATCTGAGAGACTTTGTGAAGTTGCTATCAAATCATGAGGGACCTGTTCATGAAACCCCTGAATAACGGGAGTAATGTGTGAGTAGATTATTTTGTATATTTTTTGATTTCGGATACATTTATTTGTAGTAATAAATATTGAAGGGGGTTTGCCTGAGGGCAGCTCAAGTATTCTACACTCTTTGCATTTGAATAATGCAACTGTATGCCACTCTTCCCAATGCATGACGTACATGTATGTACGCATAGTATGTTCCATCTAGGGGGGGAGGGGTGTTGTGTCCTGAGCCTGCAAAAGCAGGCTCAGGACGTTGCATTGGTCCCGGGCATTCCAAAAGCTGCCTGGGACCAGACAGAGCAGCGCCAGCCTTGTGTGCATGCTCAAGGCGCAAAAACACTGTTGCTGTTGGTTGTCACTGTCCGGTTTTCTGGCCATATAAAAAGGCCTGCGAGCCTTTTGTTTTCGCTTGGTTGTTGTAAAAGGAGAATAAAGTGTTTGTTCAGCATCGCCATGTGTGTTCATCATTCGCACGCGAACGAAGTATACAACACAACTAATGTACAGCACAGCTGCAATTATAACTGAATACCTGGGATGCAAAATCAGCAAAGAAAACAAACAAACAAACAATGCACCACAAAATGGAAGGTTAGGCTAGAAAATAAGACCAGCAAATTAAGATCACATGCAGGCAAGCTAGAACAGATGAAGGAAAAGAAGCTGAAGAACGAGAAGACCAAAAAATACCTAATCAAGAAATACCACTTAGAAACAAGGAAGATCCAGTCTGAACATCTGGCTGACTGGGCGATGATCCATAATAATAATAATAATAATAATAATAATAATAATAATAATAATAATAATAATGATGATGATGATGATGATGATGATGATGATGATGATGATGATGTTGGAAAGGACCTTGGAGGTCATCTAGTCCAGCGGTTCTCAACCTGTGGGTCATGACCCTTTTGGGGGTCGAACGACGCTTTCACAGGGGTCGTCTAAGACCATCGGAAAACACATATTTCCGATGGTCTTAGGAACCGAGACACCGCTCTTCTATCTGGCCGCCGCTGCCCTCCTCCTCCTCCTCCACCGGCTCCTCCACCTCCAGGGTGCCGTTCTCCTCCAACAGCACCTGCTCTTGCCACCACAGCGCCATTCCGCGGTGGCCATGCCGACTCCCAGCTGACGTGCGCACGCAGGGCTGACTCTCAGCTGGCTGTCAGGACCCGGGCGGTGTATAGTGGCCCTGCCGGGTCCCCACCAATGTTTGGACGCCGACCCGACTCCCAGCTGACTGTCGGGAGTCGGGCAGTGCTCATGGCGGCCATGCGGACGTCAGCCAGCTGCTGGCTGCATCCTCCCTGTCTCCCGGCTTATGGCAAGCCCAGGGGCTTGACATGCGCCTCCGATGCTGCCCCGGGCCGGCCTAGCTGCGTGGGCGGCTGGTCCAAGCCGAGCCGGGTCTGGGCCGCTGCTGGCCCTGCCACTGGGATGCTCCGCTGCTACCGCCACTGCTGGCTGAGCTGAGCTGCAGCGCCAAGCCAGTCCCCATGCCTCCTGGTTGCCCGGCCACGCTCCGCCCCGGCTGCCCTCTGTGCCACACCAGAACTTCCCCCACGCCGCCCGGCCCGCCTCCCTCACCGTCGGAGGCCGCCTTGGCCATCTGGCATCCGGCGTGGCCCTGGGGCTGGCAGGCAGGAGTGACTCCTTCCCGGCTTGCCGGGCTGCAGGCCTCGGAAATGGCCAGTCGGTGGGGAAGAGGGCGATGCGTGCATGTGCATCGGAGGCCAGCCGGACGGGCCAGGAGGGAAGAAGTGGTGCTTTCCGAGCAGGAGCTGGCGCTCCGGTCGCGCCCCTCTCATGTGTGACAAGTCAGGGAAGGGTCATGGCGGTGAAGGGCTGCGCGGCATGGAAAGGGGCTCCCACGATCCCGCCGCTGCGATGGCGCTCAGGAGGCTGGAGGGGTGGGCAGGTCCCAGGGGGGCGGCTGGGAGAGGGCAAGAAGTGCCGGGATGAGGATGGGGAGCTCCAGACTACCATCCCCAGCAGCCCTAAAAAGCACTATGGAAGAGTGGGGAATGCTGGGAGTTGCAGTTCATCACCATCTGGGAAAACATGACTCTCCAAAGATCAATCCTTCCTTCCTTCCATCCATCCATCTCCTTCCCTTCCCCTTCAGTCTCTCCTTCCTTCCTTCCTTCCTTCCTTCCTTCCTTCCTTCCTTCCTTCCTTCCTTCCTTCCTTCCTTCCTTCCTTCCTTCCTTCCTTCCTTCCTTTCCCCTTCAATCCTCCTTCCTTCCTTCCCCTTCCCTCCCTTCCAATATTTTTGAGAAAGGAAAAGTAAGCTTCTCCAGCAAGCATTGCTATATTGTTTTTGTGATTAATCACTATGCTTTAATTATGTTCAATTCATAACAATGAAAATACACCCTGCATGTCAGGTATTTACATTACAATTCAAAACAGTAGCAAAATTACAGTTATGAAGTAGCAACAAAAATAATTTTATGGTTGGGGGTCACCACAACGTGAGGAACTGTATTAAAGGGTCGCGGCATTAGGAAGGTTGAGAACCACTGATCTAGTCCAACCCCCTGCTCAGGCAGGAGACCCTATACCATTTCAGACAAATGGCTGTCCAGTCTCTTCTTAAAAACTTCCAGTGTTGGAGCATTCACCGCTGCTGGAGGCAGGTGGTTCCACTGGTTAATTGTTCTAACTGTTAGGAAATTTCTCCTTAGTTTTAAGGTTGCTTCTCTCCTTGATTAGTTTCATAGAATCATAGAATCGTAGAGTTGGAGGGGACCTCCCGGGTCATCGAGTCCAACCCCCTGCTCAAGGCAGGATTCCCTAAACCATCCCAGACAGATGGCCGTCCAGTCTCTGCTTGAAGACCTCCATCGAAGGGGTCTTACTTTCTTTTTATCCCCAAAAGCCCCACTATGTCTTACTTTCGGGGTATGTCTTATATTGGAAAACCTGTCAAATTGCACTCATTTGGATCAGACGGAGGCGGCAGACGCGGTGATGTATGGAGGGGGGGCGGCGCGGAAGTGGGCAGGAGGCGGCACGCAGCTAGATGAGAGGGAGGCGGCGCGCAGCTAGATGAGAGGGAGGACACCGAGGTCCTTTTCACATGTACTACTGCTCAGCTGGATTCCTCCCATACTATATGCGCTTTTTTCATTTTTCTTACCCAGATGTAGTACCTTGCATTTTTCCTTGTTAAATACCATTTTATTAGTTGCAGCCCATTGTTCGAGTTTCTCTAAATCTTTTTGAATCCTTTCTCTCTCTGCTCTGGTGTTTGCAATCCCTCCTAGCTTTGTGTCATCTGCAAATTTGATCAGTTTCCCCTCAATTCCCTTATCCAAATCATTTATAAAAATATTAAACATAACTGGGCCCAGAACAGAGCCTTGTGGCACTCCGCTTGAGACTTTCTTCCAGTTGGATGTGCAGCCATTTATAGCCACTCTTTGAGTACGATTACTAAGCCAGTTATGAACCCACCTAACAGTCACCCTGTCAATCCCATATTTGATCATTTTTTCAATGAGGATGGTGTGAGATACTTTATCGAAAGCTTTGCTGAAATCCAGAAATACTATCCGTTGCTTCTTGTCCTGCCTTCGGGCACTTTGGAGAACAGCTTGATTGCCTCTTCTTTGGGGCAGTCCCTGAAATACTGGAAGACTGCTATCATGTCCCTCCTCGTCCTTCTCTTCATTAAACTGGACATTCCCAGTTCCAGCAACCGTTCCTTATATGCTTTAGCCTCCAGTCCCCTGATCATCTTTGTTGCTCTTCTGTTGTTCCTGTGCCATCTGAGGCTTTGAAATTGTGGGGGGGGGAGGGGTTGTCTGTTCAGTGGTGGGATTCAGCCAGTTCGCACCACTTGTTGCCCAGGCCAAGAATGGACTTCCAGAAGTGGCATCCACCCAGAGAAGCAATTGTTCACGTATTTGAATCCCACCACTAGGTCTGTTCCTCGGCAGCTGGTATGTACTTAGGACGGTTACAGCGTCCCCGTGGGTCACATGATCAAAATTCAGACGCTTGGCAACTGGCATGTACTTATGATGGTTGTGGCGTCCCTGTGGTTACGTGATCAAAATTGCTGTATCCCAGGGGAAGGCAAGAGGGTAGGGGCTCTGCAGGTGGGCGGGGCTTCTTCACATGGGGCGGGGCCCTCTGGGCAGAAGAGAAGCACTTGCAGGCCATGGAGGTGGCGGGGACACTGGTGGCAGGTGCGGCGCTCCTGCTGGGACTCTACGCGCTGCTCTACTACAAGTTGATGGCGGCCACCCAGTGCTGGAACGCAGTCAGCCTGTGGGGCAAGACGGTTCTCATCACAGGTTGGCTGCAAGGGGGGGGTCTGCAGCGGGGGGCATCTCCGGGGATCTGCTGCACTCCCACCTGTGTGAGGGGGTGTCAAGGCTGGGGTGGGGGGCACTGGCATTGAGAAACCCAGGAAAGCCCCTTTGGAATAAAGCAGGTGAGAGATGAAAGCGGAGCAGCGGAAGAGGGAGGGTCCGCAGAGACCAGCCGTCTGCAGGGCTGCCTGTGACCCCTGCCCAGGAAGGAAGGACGGGGGTCTGGAGACCAGGGGAGAAACTTCCCTACTGCGCTGCTGGAGACCAGCTGGGGGGAGCCTTGGAAGGATGAGACGAGACCTCTTGGGGTGCCTGGCCAGCCTCCCCTCTCCAGCCGGCGGTCCTGGGCGCGCTTTCTCCGGTGCTCGGCCAGCGGAAGAGCAGCCTAAAGCGGTTGAGGCTTTAGGCTGGAGAGGAAAGAAAGGCGGGCGCCAGAAGCCAAAGAGCGGAAAGGATTTCTACTTCTTGGTTGTGCTGCGTGGCCCAGTGAGGGAGGGGCCTTCTCTAGCCTGGATGAACACTTCTGCTTCTGAAAGCAGACTTAATTTGCAGCGGGTTTTTTTTTTTTGCACAACTGCCTAAAACATTTGTATAGTACAGTGTAGGTGTTTCCAGCAGAGTGATGGCGGGAGGGACAAAAGAGTGCCTTGTTTTGGCACGCCCTGTTCTGTAAGTGGTGTCCCGAGGGCAGAAATTGAATCAGTTTTATGTCCAGGAGGCAAGGGGTGTGTAAACCTTTTTTTAGCCCTTTTTTTGATCTGCAGGATATACGGGTTTTCTACGAAAGGCAGGCTGGTTGCGGTTGTTATTTCTGCAATCCTAATTCTCCTCTACCTGTCCTGTTTGGTTGCTGTACGGAACCAGACAGAAAGGAGGATTAGTTAGCTACTGTCATCCGGGCAATTTATTTATTTATTTATTTATTTATTTATTTATTTATTTATTTATTTATTTATTTATTTATTTATCAGACTTATATGCCGCCCTTCTCCGAAGACCCAGGGCGGCTCACAACAAGAATACAATAAAAAAACTTTAAAAATTAACCACACTCACACCACATACAAACACAATCAGCTCGCAGTCGCCGATGGAGGGACACTCCTAGGGCCGAGGGGCAGAACACAGCTCATATGCCCCAAGCCCGTCGGCATAGATGCGTCTTCAGCACTTTCCGGAAAGCTAGGAGGGAGGAAGCAGTACGAACCTCTGAGGGAAGCTGGTTCCAGAGGGCTGGGGCAGCAACGGAGAAGGCCCTCGCCCTAGGCCCCGCCAGATGACATTGTTTAGCAGACGGGACTCGTAGGAAGCCAACCCTATGCGCCCTAACTGGTCACTGGGATTCATCAGGCAGAAGACGGTCCCGCAAGTATCCTGGTCCATTGCCATAAAGGGCTTTATAGGTCATAACCAACACTTTGAATTGTGTTCAGAGACCAATTGGTAGCCAACGCAGCTCACGGAGAGCTGGAGTAATATGAGCATGTCTTGGGAGACCCAAGACAGCTTGCGCAGCCGCATTCTGGACTACTTGCAGTCTCTGGACATTCTTCAAAGGTTGCCTCATGTAGAGAGCATTACAGTAGTCGAATCTTGAGGTGACAAGGGCATGGGTGACTGTGAGGAGTGACTCCCGGTCCAAATAGGGCCGCAACTGGCGCACCAGGCGAACCTGGGCGAATGCTCCCCTCGCCACAGTTGAAAAATGATATTCTAAACTTAGCTGTGGATCGAGGAGGACACCCAAGTTGCGAACCCTCTCCGAGGGGGACAAAACTTCTCCCCCCAGGGTAATGGACGGACAGTTGGAATTGTCCTTGGGAGGTAGAGCCCATAGCCACTCCGTCTTGTTGGGATTGAGTCTGAGCCTGTTGGCACCCATCCAGACCTCAACAGCCTCCAGGCATCGGTTCATCACTTCCACTGCTTCACTGTAATGACACGGGGTAGAGATATAAAGCTGAGTATCATCAGCATATTGATGATAACTCACCCCGTGTCGACGGATGATCTCACCCAACGGCTTCATGTAGATGTTAAAAAGCAGAGGTGAGAGAACAGATCCCTGAGGAACTCCACATGGAAGAGACCTCGGAGCCAATCTCTGACCTCCTGCGAACACCGATGCGACCGGCCAGAGAGGTAGGAGGTGAACCACCGTAAAACGGTGCCCCGCACTCCAAGCCCCTCCAACCGGTGCAGAAGGATACCATGGTCGATGGTATCGAATGCCGCTGAGAGGTCAAGAAGCACCAGGATAGTGGAATAACCTCTATCCCAGGCCCGCCAGAGATCATCGGTCAGCGCGACCAAAGCAGTTTCCATGCTGTAACCAGACCTGAACCCAGACTGCTGAGGGCCCAGATAATCAGCTTCATTCAAGGACCAATGGAGTGCCACCACCTTCTCAACAACCTTCCCCAAAAAGGGAAGGTTGGAGACTGGACAATAATTATTTAAAACTGCCGGGTCCAGGGAAGGCTTCTTGAGGAGGGGGCACACAAGTGCCTCCTTTAAGGGAGCCGAAAAGGACCCCTTCCTCAATGAAGCGTTAGCAACAGCCTGGACCCAGCTCCGTGTCACCTCCCTGCTAGCCGAAACCAGCCAGGAGGGGCATGGATCCAATAAATAGGTGGCAGAACTCACAGCTCCAATGGCCTTGTCCACATCATCAGGAGTTACCAGGTCAAACTCATCCCATACAACAGGACTAAGACGGGCCTCTGTCATCTCGACTGACTCATTGTCAGCCGACACTGCATTCCAATTGGAGGCCAAGTCAGTCCGGATCTGAGCGACCTTGTCTGCGAAAAAGGTGTTAAATTCTTCGGCATTGCCCTGCAAAGGTTCCTCCCTCCTCCCTATATCAAGGAGAGAGCGAGTCACCTTAAACAGGGCAGCCAGACGAGATTCCGCAGACGCGATCAATGCGGAAAGATACTGAGATCTTGCTGTAGTGATCACTTCCAAATAGGTCTTAATATAAGCTCTCAATTTGGTTCGATCAGATTCGGATCTGCTTTCCCTCCATTGCTTCTCTAAACGTCTCTTCTGGCGCTTCATCCCCCTGAGTTCCTCGGTAAACCAAGGAGATCTCTTGGGTCTGCTACCACAGAGAGGTTGCAATGGCGCAATCTGGTCTAGAGCCCCCGTAGTGGCCGTATTCCAGGCCATCACTAGGGACTCCGCCGAACTGTGTACGAGTGAATCCGGCAATTCCCCAAGCGCCCTTTGAAAGCCAATAGCGTCCATCAGGCGTCTGGGGCGGAACCATTTAATCGGTTCCGGCTCCCTGCGAGAGAGGATTGGTGTCATAAACTCAAGCCGCAGCAGAAAATGATCTGTCCATGACATGGGCAACACTTCTAAGCCCCTTAGCTTCAGATCATAATTCAACTGTTCCGAGAGGAAAACCAGATCAGGTGTGTGTCCCCCCTCATGGGTTTGGCCCTCAATTACTTGTATCAGGTCCATGGTTGCCATGGAGGCCATGAACTCCCGCGCCAACCCTGAGGACTCACCGAGTGACGGCACGTTGAAGTCCCCCAGGACAATATGTCTGGGGAACTCAACCGCCAACCCGGCTACCTCCTCGAGTAGCGTGGGCAGGGCTGTAGAAACACAGCTGGGAGGCAGGTACGTAAGCAACAGTCTATTCCAGACGAAGTAAGCAGTGAGCTGTCAGAAGGACGTGACTTCGCATCACGTTGGGGTCACCACTTGAAGCTAGCCCTCCGCAGGCCACTTCAATCACGGGTGGGTCAGACATGTAGGCCGAATTTTAGAGAAGGAAGCATGACTCAAGTCAGGTTTCTCTCTGGGGTGTAAGACAACAGACAAAAGGCTGCCTCCCCCTTTTATTACCTGTTACAGTGGGCGGTTACACAATGCATCACATGGTTACAAACAGCCTATGACAATGTTATCCCTGTAGCCAATGACAAGGCTACACTGGCAAAGCCACCCCTGTGGCCAATGGATTCAAATCTTGGTACAACGTCCATCCACCTATTAGCCCCTCCCTTATTTCCTGTTGTTTCAAGGCCGCATGGTCAAGCCACATGGCCCTTGTTCCTTTGTTCCAAGCCACATGGCAGTTCCTTTGTCCCAGGCCTCATGGTGACTTGCTAGGGTGCATTACATCATATCCTCTGTTTTTATTTCTTTAGCAACTGTCCATTGTTCCACCTATGCACCGTCCAGCTCTTACACGATCCTAGGGCATAGGCCATCATAGAAACATCTCTGTCCAGTCATCAGAGGCTGTAGTTGGTTCTTGGTTCTTATCCAGGAGATGGTTAGAAGAGGGAGGCCTACACAGGTTCAACAGGGGAGGAATACATTGTACACAGCAACAGATTGTTACACAGAATACTTCAAACATTATAATACTAAAAACCAATTTCTTGAGCCACCCAGCATTAGGTAGCCAGGAAAATAAACTGTCAATCAAACAAGGCACCAGTTTCTTGTGATAAGGGATTGTTTTGTACCATACTTTCCATATGAGCAACTGTGGCAGAAATATTGGGTGTGTTGTCAGAAATGTAAATGTACCAGACCAATTCTGGGGTATTGACCAATATACATTTTTTCCACATAAGAACTACATTGTCTTTTGAGAAGTTATACAGAGTTTCAAAGATTTCACCAAAATCAAACAAGGGAACACAATCAGCACATGCTTTCCTGTTGTCATTGTTTGTCTCATTATAATATCTAGCTTTATTGTCTAGCTGCCAAGGGATAATTTTTTTTTACAAGATTGCCAAATACCTAGAAAGGTCTTGTTACTAACTGATGAAGCTGTGTGATTAATGCATACTTGAGCAGGGTAACACAAAGCAAGATAGATCTGTAAGGAAGGATTCAAAGTGAAAGAGAGAAGGAAAGAGAGAGAGAGAGAGGTTTCATTCATCCATGTGAACGTATTAAGGAAAAAATTGTGAGGCAAGGCAAACTCATAAGGCAGACCATTAAGGGTGAAAGCATGTTTGTTCTGTGCTGGCATGTATATCAAATCCAACAATTGGATGCATTCAGCAACATAGCATGGTGAGAGACATAAAATACAAAACAGCAAAAATTGTCACAAAAATAAAATCATTAACAAGACTAGAAAACATAAATTCAAAATAGGCAAAGAGAAATAAGAAAGGGAAAGGGCCATGGTTTATTAAACAAATCAACGGGGGGAAGGTATAAGAGAGAGAAGGGAACACAGATTCATTCATATGTAGATTGAGAAACAGAAACAAAATGCAGATGGGAGATGAGATCTCGTCACAGCCATCCTTTTGTTACTTGGAAAGGGGAAAGAAGCCTGGCTGGTTTTAAACTGGCCTAGTTGGTGCTTCAGGCGATGATTGCAACAATTGCAACAAATAAGGTCTTCAGATAAACCTGCAATTTCAAAAGAAGAGGGGGGGAAATGGCTCTGCTGCAAAAGAAGAGGGGGGGAGAGAAGAGGGGGGGAGGAAATGGCTCTGCTGCTGCAGGGGAAAAAAACATTATTAAGGCAGTTTTGAATCAATGGAAGGCCAGGAGATATTTTCTCCTTTTCCAATTATAAGAAATAGAAACAACAGACTTAAGATTTTTTAGCAAGTTAAAAGGTAAGGGAGAAAAGACTGAATTAGCATCACAAAGATAAACCGGATAGGCAGAAGCAGTTAAGTCTTCAGTAGAAGTGAGAGCTCCCTGGTGACGCCAGAAAAGCATGTTCTGAGTCAGAAGGAGAAGTAGGGGGGGGAAGGAGGAGGTAAATCTTGAAAGAAACAACAGACTTAAGATTTTTAGCAAGTTAAAAGGTAAGGGAGTAAAGACTGGATTAGCATAAAGAGAATCCTGATTACAATGACTATGTTCCAAGCCAATAGCTACAGGAGAAGAAAAGGAAGAAGGCAGATCTTTAAAATAGACCTGCAAACAATTCTTCCACGTAAGGAGAATTTGGGAAGGAGCAGAAGGCTCCTCACATAAGCCAAGTTTAATCCAATCAGCAATTTTTAATGGTCCCTTTAAGGTGTATGAGGGACAATGCCAAATAAACATTAACAATACTTTTAACTCCTTACCTGAAGGCAATTTGTGAATCTTTTTTAGTTGCATAATTGAGGTCCCAAGCCCTCCCCTTTGGTCCTTGGAGAATTCCACCCACATACTCACGGGGGGGGGGTAGATCCTTGCTGAAGAAGACACCATGAGGGTAAATCCTTGGTGGTTCATCAGGTGGGGTAAATTTAGAGTCAGATTGTTACTTTTTTTGTTGTCTCAGGGCTTGTTTTTAAAGCCTGAGGATAAGGCAAATTAGCTTGCTCTGTTTTTGCATAGTGTAATGCCAGCATGGACATTACAGCCTTCCATGGGGCTAGGACACCTGGCGGAGCTCTAGGCGGTGTATGGAGCCAGGGACCTATGCGTCTCCATGTGGCGAGGTCTAATTGCCCCTCCTCTGGGTAGGAGGGATAAAAATTTTTCAAAAAGGCCAATAAAAGATATAGATCTTTTTGAGTGAGAGGGAAAACAGCCTGATTATTTCTGAATATAATTTGCTCTCCTGACTAAGCTAAGCAATTTATTCAGGTACTGTTGTATCTGGCCCTTCTCAGCTTAGTAAAGTCCACAGAAATATTTCTTTAAGAGTTTTATTTAACATAGTTCAAGAGATTCACTTCAAAGCAAGCTGCTGGCATTTTGTTTGCGGAACGGCCAAATCTGACTTATTTACATTCAGCTTAAACATGCTCTCCCCCCTTCCAATTAACTCACTCTTTATCTCTCAGGTTGTCCAAGATCTCATTAATCTTCCGTACATTCCAAAAACACCAGAAAACTGAGTTCAAACGAACTTCTCAAGGTATCAGGCTACTCCTTGATATTAACGTTGCTCGTGACAAAGAATTAGTCCCACCTTCACCTTCTAATATAGTTTCCGATACGTCACTTCCCCCGTGGCTTCCTTTTTCCACGTAACTGAAACCTCCTCCTATCAAACCTTCGGAATCTCGGATCAAGCCATATATTTTCCTGTTCCAAGTCTGACTCTCCGCTTTGAGAGTCTGACCCAGACTGCATGCAAATGTCCTCCCTGTCTGTCTCTGCTGCCAGGAGGGGAAAGCACCCAGAGGGGCCTGGTTGCTCCTCCTCATCTTCTGACATTTCCCAAGCTGGTCTAGAGACACCCACAACAGGTACTCAGCCCAAGTTTTGCATAGCTTCTGTCTCATACTCACTTAAAGGCGTGCACGGTAGTCTATTCCAGACGAAGTAAGCAGTGAGCTGTCAGAAGGACGTGACTTCGCATCACGTTGGGGTCACCACTTGAAGCTAGCCCTCCGCAGGCCACTTCAATCACGGGTGGGTCAGACATGTAGGCCGAATTTTAGAGAAGGAAGCATGACTCAAGTCAGGTTTCTCTCTGGGGTGTAAGACAACAGACAAAAGGCTGCCTCCCCCTTTTATTACCTGTTACAGTGGGCGGTTACACAATGCATCACATGGTTACAAACAGCCTATGACAATATTATCCCTGTAGCCAATGACAAGGCTACACTGGCAAAGCCACCCCTGTGGCCAATGGATTCAAATCTTGGTACAACGTCCATCCACCTATTAGCCCCTCCCTTATTTCCTGTTGTTTCAAGGCCGCATGGTCAAGCCACATGGCCCTTGTTCCTTTGTTCCAAGCCACATGGCAGCTCCTTTGTCCCAGGCCTCATGGTGACTTGCTAGGGTGCATTACATCAAAAGAAAGAAAAAAAGCATTGACTTCTAACTCCTTTTAGTACAGTACAACATACCGCCACAACCGCAACATTTTACTTTTACATATTAGTATGTAACTACTCATTTCCGTATTTCAATAACGACAAATATATCTAATCGGCAAAACCAAGTTTCATTTTTTTTCTTCACCTGCACAAAATTCAGAAGTGATATCCAAATAAAAAACACAATTAAATACATTCTCCTCTTTGAATAAAACAATCAATTTAATCGTTGTGCAACTTTAAGTTGCTGCTTAACTTTAATTCTGGGAGTTGAAGTCCACCCGTCTTAAAGTTGCCAAGGTTGAAATACACTGCCACACAAGTGCTTCTGTGCGACGCCGCAAAAACTGCAGGCACACAAACGCAGGCCTGGCCCCTGGGTCCCCATCAAAGCCTGGGCGATCTCAGTGAATCCTCCTTTCTCTGGCCTTTCCTAGGTGGAAATGCAGGGATCGGGAAGGCCACAGCGGTGGATCTGGCCCGGAGAGGCGCCCGTGTCATTCTGGCATGCCGCAACAAAGCAAGAGGAGAATTGGCCGTGTACGACATCAGACGGGTAAGCGCCTGCTGTGCGGTTCTCTCCTTCCTTCCTTCTTCCTCCACTTGTTTTCCTGATGGATTTTATTCATTTATTAAGCGTATGGCGTCTACAGAGGTCATGCAGTCTCTGATATGCAACAATGCAGGAGGCTGTGTGGCTCATTGCATTGTTCGCGCCAGTGCCCCTGGTCATGGCAGGAGGCCGCATGGTGTGTTGCGCCATGGTGAGATCGGGGTGATGAACCACGCAGCGTCCAGCGAGTGGCGGCACCGGCATGATGCGCCACATGGCGTGCTGGCCGCAGAACTCGGGCAGCAGCGCGACAGGTGTCAGGGTGTGGGATGCCTGGCTGTGGTGGTCCTAAGGTACACGGGTGCGGGGCGCATGGAGCAGCTCCAGCTCCCCAACTCAGGGACACGTGGTATAATAAGTTAAGACAGGGGTAGGCAACCTCTGCTCCTCTGAACTTCAACTCCCAGAATTCCTGAGCCAGCCATGCTGAGGGGAAAGGGAGAGGCTTCCAAGCTGAGCCATGCTGGCTCAGGAATTCTGGGAGTTGAAGTCCACGAGTCATAAAAAAGCCAAGGTTGCCTACCCCTGATATAAAACCATTATAAAATTGCCACAACATCACACCGTAGATTCACAATGGAAAAGATGTTACACCCTGTCATCCTCAACTCATTTAGTGACTGTTCCAAGTTACAACGGTGCTGAAAAAACTGACTTATGGCCATTTTTCACATCACCGTTGCTACATCCCCATAATTATGTGATTGAAATTCACATGTTTTGCAACTGACTCATATTTATGACGGTCGCCGCATCCCAGGGTCATGTGATCTCTTTTGCGACCTTTTGGCAAGCAAAGTCAATGGGGAAGAGGCCGGATTCGTTTAGCAACCAGGTTACTCAGTTAACGACTGCAGTGATTCTCCTGAACTGTGGCCAGAATGGCTGTAAAATGGGGCAAGACTCATTTAACTGTGTGAGACAACTACCTCACTTAGCAACAGAAATTTGGGCTCGATTGTGGTCGTAAATCAAGGATGACCTGTATTGTCTTCACAATGAACATTGAGCAGGGGGCTGGACTAGAAGACCTCCAAGGTCCCTTCCAGCTCTATTCTAATCCTTCCATTCCTGCTGGAATTGGGTATGTCTAGTTTAAGGAAGAGAAGGATGAGGGGGGACATGATAGCAGTCTTCCAGTTTCTCAGGGGCTGCCCCAAAGCAACCTGGAACTAAGGAGAAACTTCCTGACAGTAAGAACAATTCACCAGTGGAACTCCTTGCCACCAGAAATTGTGGGCGCTCCCATCACTGGAGGTTTTTAAGAAGAGACTAGACAGCCATTTGTCCGAAATGGTATAGGGTTTCCTGCCTGAGCAGGGGGTTGGACCAGATTACTTCCAAGGTCCCTTCCAACTTTATTATTATTATTATTATTATTATTATTATTATTATTATTATTATTATTATTATTATTATTATTATTATTATTATTATTATTATTATGGATCATCACACAGTCAGCCAGATGTTCAGACTGGATCTGGCATTTTTGTCTACCTATCGAGTCCTTACCAAGGACCTGGGATAGGCAGATGTGGAGTTTTATTACAGTTTTTAATGTTGTTATAAGTGTTGATTGTGAGCTGCCCAGAATTGGTTATGAGATTAGTGGCTATATACAGGCAGTCCTCCATGTACGACTGCAGCTGGGCCCAGAATTCCCTTGCTAAATAGATTGGTTAGGTGAGCCACATCAAATTTTACTATTTTTTTTTGCCAGGGTTGTTCAGCAAATCATGATTCGCTGAACATGATAGTTAGAACAATTAATCAGTGGAACCACCTGCCTCCAGAAGCGGTGAATGCTCCAACACTGGAAGTTTTTAAGAAGAGACTGGACAGCCATTTGTCCGAAATGGTACTATAGGGTTTCCTGCCTGAGCAGGGGGTTGGACTAGACGACCTCCAAGATCCCTTCCAACTTTATTATTATTATTATTATTATTATTATTATTATTATTATTATTATTATTATTATTATTATTATTATTATTATTATTATTATTATTATTATTATTATTATTATTATTATTATTACTGCAGTTGTTAAGGGACTCACACGGTTGTTAAATGAATCCAGCTTCCCTTCACGTTTTTTCAGCCGCATTGTAACTCTGATCACGAAACGAATAGTTAGTAAAAAGTCGAGGGCTGCCTGAGTTGTTTTATTATAACACCAGGGGTCCTCAGCCTCTTTGCTTTGGCAGACTGCCATCGTTGTCTTCAGCGGTTTCAGCAGCGGGGGCGAGGATTGCAGTTGTCATGGTTCCGATAAATGAAATTCTTCAAAGTACTTTGAGGCATTGTTTACCTTAAAGAAGCTTTATTCGAGCAACATAACTTCGGCAAGTACATAGTGGAAGCCAAAACCTGACTTCCCCTCCCTTCAGCACATAGATCAAAGCACAATTCCCTCCTACATCTAATGGTCATAAATCACATTCTCCAATTAGCTTGAAATGCTGGCTTCCTGCCCAGTTCTTTATTCCGTCATGCCTTATCAGCTCTTATTACAATATTGTATGTCTAACTTTGAAGCCACACCCGATCCGGATTCTTCTCAGGATTCCTTCTGCTCCTTTTCCAGGAAAGTGGGAACTCGGAGGTGATCCTGATGATCCTGGATCTGGCCAACCTCAACTCCGTGCAAACTTTTGCACAAATCTTCTTAAAATCGGAGCCCCGTCTGGACATCCTCATCAATAATGCTGGTGGGTGCCCCCTTTTGGGCAATGAAATGGGAATATTGTGGGGGTGGAGAGAGAGAGAGAGAGAGAGAGAGAGAGAGAGAGAGAGAGAGAGAGAGAGAGAGAGAGAGAGAGAGAGAGAGAGAGAGATATGAAAAGTACAAGTTAGTGCCTTTTTTTGATAAAAATGTCATAAATCATGGTCATTTGACATGTTGCCAAGGGCAGACCTGTTGTCAAGCACCCAATGTGGCCACAAGGGGGAGACACTGGAACTTTTGAACTGGGTCATGGATGGGTGTTAACAGATTGAGGCTCAACCCTGACAAGACAGAGTGGCTATGGGTGATGCCTCCCAAGGACACTTCTATCTGTCCTTCCATTACTCTGGGGGGTGAATCTATAAACCCCTCAGAGAAGGTCCGCAACTTGGGAGTCCTCCTCAATCCACGGCTGACATTGGAACATCATTTGTCGGCTGTGGCGAGGGGGGCATTTGCCCAGGTTCGCCTGGTACACCAGTTGTGCCCTTATTTGGATCGGGAGTCTCTACTTACAGTCACACATGCCCTTGTCACCTCGAGGATCGACTACTGCAACGCTCTCTACATGGGGCTACCCTTGAAGAGTGTTCGGAGACTACAATTAGTGCAAAATGCAGCTGCGTGAGCAATTATGGGCCTTCCACATTGTGCCCACATTTTGCCAACTCTCTGCATGCTGCATTGGTTGCCTATCGGTCTCCGAGCACAATTCAAAGTGTTGGTTATTACCTATAAAGCCCTTCATGGCATTGGACCAGGATATTTACGGGACCGCCTTCTGCCACATACTTTCCTTCGACCGGTGAGAGCGCACAGGGTCGGCCTCCTCCGGGTCCTTTCAGCGAAACAATGTCGTCTGGTGGGTCCTAGGGGGAGGGCCTTCTCTGTTGTGGTGCCCACCCTCTGGAACCAACTGTCCCCTGAAGTCCGCGTTTCCCCCACTCTCCTGGCCTTCCGGAAGAATCTAAAAACCTATCTATGCCGGCAGGCCTGGGGATGACTGTGATTGTGTGTGCATGATGAATGTGTCTGGGGTTTTTTTAAAATGCTTTTTAGATTTGGTTTTAGATTTTTGAAATGCTGAGATGTTTTTTGTTTTTTGTTGTTAGCCGCTCCGAGTCCTTGGAGAGGAGCGACATAAAAATTTAATAAATAAATAAATAAATAAATAAATAATAAATTACCTCTGTCATAACCACGAATGATCACAAAGTTACCCGTCGTAAGGGGTAGACTATTAAAATCTGTTTACTTTTCTGGCAGGGGTCTTTGAGGCTGGCCAAACAGCTGATGGCTTTGACCTGGCCTTCCAAATCAACCACTTGGGCCACTTCCTGCTGACCCACTTGCTCCTGGACCGGCTGAAGCGCTGTGCCCCGAGCCGGGTTGTAATCTTGACCTCAAATGCACATATGTTCGGGAAGATCGACTTTCAGACTATCCACAAGCCGGGGGAGGGGATGTGGCAGATCCCAAAATCGTACTGCAACAGCAAACTAGCCAACATTCTCCACGCGCGAGAGTTGGCCAACCGGCTGGAAGGAACCAACGTCACCTGCTACGCGGTTCATCCAGGTGAGTGGAAGTCCAGCTCCAAGAAGCCCCAGATGGAGACACCCCCCAGGTTTGTCTGGGGCTCCGCCAGGCATTTCTTTCCCACTGGGGGCCCCCTTGATGCCCTCTGCAGAGCCACCCCAAGAGTTTCCTCCATCGGGCTCAGCTGCGGAGGAAGGTGACTCTCACCTTCCTGGGTCCCATAGCTAATAGAATCCTAAAATCTTAGAGTGGGATGGGCTCTTGGAGGTCTTCTAGACCAACCCACTCCCGAAGGCAGGGATGAGGCTTGCCCCAGTCTCTAGCTCCTCTTTGTCCTCCTCCTTTTGCCCTTTCTGTTCCTCCCATCCTTTCTCCTCATCCTCCTCTTCCTCCTCCTTTGATTCCTCTGGGGAGGCCCAAAGGAAAAAGGAGATTTTACTTATCCTGGTTTTTGCACAAAAACTTCAGAACTGTCCCTACGTGGGATTGTGAGTAAAGTGACAGTGTTGGCAAAATAATGTTCCAGGCGTTTCTTTTGTTGCATTTACCAACGGGACGGTTGACACCTTGTAACTTTGAATGGTCGCTAAACAAACGGGGGTATGTTGAGGACTACCAGTATTAGCCACTTAGTTCCGTGAAACACATCCCTGTAAGCACTATTTTAACCAACTCAGGGAACAAACAGAACATCCTTGTGTAATATTATCTATTCGAAACTACGACAGTGGATTCAGATGTGCAATGCAGGATGCAGATGTACACAAACACACGCACACTGCCTTTGCAGCATCGCCCACTTGCTTCAGCGTTGGGTCTTCTGAAAAATATTTAGAAGTTGCCTCAAGGCTGCCAAATGGGCAACGGATTTGGTGTGAAGGGTTCATCTGAGATCTCCTCCTCTTCCTCCTCCTCCTCCTCCTCCTCCTCCTCCTCCTCCTCCTCCTCCTCCTCCTCCTCCTCCATCTGGCTCACCCTGGAAGGTGCTTCTTTCCTTCTCAGGCCGTTCACACAATCAACTCTCTTTTGCTTTCAGGAACTGTTAGAACCAAAATTGGTGGTTCCCTTCCACGGTGGGTGTTTTGGCCGCTTTGGTTCATGACCTTCATGTTCCACCGAGATTGCGACGCTGGCTCCCAGACCTCCATCTACTGCTCCACCGAGGAGGGCATCGAGAGGCTGAGTGGGCGGTATTTCGTGGACTGTCGGGTCTCGGAGCCCTGGCCGCCAGCCTGCGATGACCAGCTGGCCAAGAAGCTGTGGGAATTCAGCGAGAGGCTGCTGGGACTGACCACTTAAGACGGGAAGGAGAGGGGGAACGGAAAAAGGATGACCAATTAAACTGGGAGATCAAACTGTAGGGAATTTGAAAACTACACCGGGGTCGTGGTGTGGCTGAGATAAGGGTTGAATTTCCGGAAAGTTTAAAAGCTGGAAAGTATTGTGGGATTTGTCGTGGTGAGTTGCCCAGCATTGGGTTTGAAGATGGACAGCCGTAAGAATCTTTTAAATATTTAGAATTTGGCGGGAGAAATAAACTAAAATAAGGATTGTAACAGGATCGATGATAAGGCAATCCAAATGATTGAAAAGAAATGTACTAATACGATGATTACTTTTTAGGAATATTGGAAAAAATATATACTAAATTGTCATTTATTAAAACAGTAAGAATTGTATTAACTCAATGTTTGCAAAAAAGGATGTTTTGGGGAAAGAAGAAATCAACTAAAATTAATATATAGAATACAGACGATAGAAATCAATGGTTAAGGAGTGTCTTTACAAATGTAACCCAGACAACACACTGTTTACCAATTATTGAGTGACTTATGCTTGTAAAAAAATTAATAAAAATATAATACAAAAAAAATCTTTTAAATAAAGAAACTCCATCAAATGGTTGGTCTCTCCTGGCCTTTTTTTCTGTTCTTGAAAAGGGCTACTTCTTCCAATAATAATAATAATAATAATAATAATAATAATAATAATAATAATAATAATAATAATAATAATAATAATAATAATAATAATAATAATAATAATAATAATAATAATAATAGTAATGTTGGAAGGGACCTTGGAGGTCATCAAATCCAACCCCCTGCTCATCCTTTGAAACGTTTCATTACCTGTCATCAGTGCTAGAAGAGCGTGGGGTGTGTAGGAAGGAGGAGGAGGAGGAGGAGGAGGAGGAGGAGGAGGAGGAGGAGGAGGAGGAGGAGGAGGAGGAGACTGTGGGATCCTTAGTGCTCTCTGAGCTTGGATGTTTCCTTGCAGACGTTTCATGACCCAACTAGGGAACATCATCATTGCTAGAAGGAGGAGTGTTTGAGAAGTGGAAGAGAAGAAAGAGGGAGGAAGAGAAGGAAGACTGTGGTATTCTTGGGGCTCTCTGATCTTGTTGGTCTTCTTATAGACGTTTCATGACCCAACTAGGTAACATCATCAGTGTCAGACACCAACTCAACACTCCTTCACGACACTTTCAGAACTTCTTTCAGTATGAGTAGAATAGAGCTGGAAGGGACCTTGGAGGTCTTCTAGTCCAGCCCTCTGCTCAAGCAGGAGAATCTATAACACCTCAGACAGGTGGTTGTCCAGTCTCTTCTTAAAAACCTCCAGTGATGGAGCGCCCACGATTTCTGGTGGCAAGCTGTTCCACTGGTTGATTGTCCCCACTACCAGGAAGTTTCTCCTTAATTCCAGGTTGCTTCTCTCTTTGGTCAGTTTTCAGCCATTGTTTCTCGTCCTGCCCTCTGGTGCTTTGGAGAATAACGTCACTCCCCCGTCTTTGTGGCAGCCCCTCAAATACGGTGCATGCGGGCATGCTTGTGTGTCGAGTCCGATGCATGCGTACTTCTTCCTCACTGGTTGTGATGGTGCTGCTCGGCTTGTGTTACTACTTGGCTTGTAATTGGTCGTGTGGTCGTGCACTCGGTGCTTACTGCAGGCAGTGACTATTATGTTTCGTTCCACAACTGATGTGTGCGGTTGGGTGTACAGTGATTGACTACTGTGCAAAAGGTAAATAAAAGATTAAGAAGATGTGAGTTCCAGCCCTTTTTTCTTACAGAAAAAGCACTGGTTAGAAGGGAGTGGGGTTTGCTGTCTTGTACATGCAAGCAGTTTGCCCTGTCAAAACCACTTGGCGGTTCCTTTGATTAGGCTGCTGTTCACTGTGCAACAGAGCCAACCCCGGCGCAGGTCGGGGTCGCGGCCTGAATAAGGTTGAGAACCGCTGGTTCAGTAGATTATGCTGTGGTTCTTATCAGTTGTATTAGGAGTCAATTAAAAAAGAATATAATTTACTAGGTTGGGTTCTTACACAATCAGCTAAACCCAAGTTGATTGAATTATGTGTGCCATGAAGTCTTAGGAATCACACAGACGTTGTACGGGATGAAAACCTAGGTCAGTGGTGGCGAACCTATGGTCAGTCGCCCCCGGGTGTGGCCCGCATGGAGCAGCGCAGCCAGGGACATTGCAGCCAGGCAGCAGGGACAAGACTCTGCCCTCATGCCCCATCGCGTGCAGATGTTGCTGCAGGACGCAGGCGGAGGGCGTGGACGCCATGGCACTGCAGGGCCACCTGGGCGATCTGCAGCAGGCCATGGAGGCGGTAGGTGGCCCTGTGGGCAGGCAGGGCGGGGGCGGTGGCAGGGTGGGAGCGGGTGTGGAATGGGCAGGGTGGGGGGCAGGGGTGGGCAGGAAGGCGAGGCAGTTTTGGGGCACTCGGTATCTAAAAGGTTTGCCATCACTGACCTAGGTTAATCAAACACCATTATTGTTTGCAACATTGAATAATTGGGTTGGGAAGACTTTGGAGGTCTTCTAGTCCAACCCCCTACCCATGGCACAAGATCCTATACTGTTCCTGAGTTTCTTTGGGGTTGATGGATGGATACACGTGATCATAGAAAGAATAACAGATAGGGTCACAGGAACATCGTGAAGTAAATTAAACAGTATACAGAGCACACAGAAGAAAAAGGCGGGAAAAGGGGGAAACTGTCCATACTTACGGCAACCAATCACAGCATAGATTGCCTCATGCAGGAGCCAATACTCTCCAACCAATCAACTACAACTGTGTGTTATGGCACACTGTATGCTTTATTTATTCCAGCTATTAAATTTAATATGCTAGCACCCCTCCAATTTATACCCGGACAGCATCTAAACCAAGTTGTTTTACAAGATCCTTGTGTTTTTGTATACTTAATGGCTTTGTCATGAGGTCGGCTAAATTATTTTCTGATGGACAATAAATTAGGTCTATTATATTTTCTTCCATGGTTCTCTCTAAATAACGTAGCTTATTAAGTGAGATTTTAAGCTCTTCCATTATAAGACACACACACAAAAACAACAACAACCCATTTTTAAGTCTTAACTCTAGCTTTCTTTTTGTGCCAAGCAGTCTTCTATACCAGTGCCTTTAAATCAGACATGTCAAACTTGCGACGTCACATGACGTCACGCAACGTATTGGAGCTTTTTCGCCATTGCCGGCAATGCGGTGGGCACGGCTCCAGTATGATGAAACCGGCCTGCAGGCCAGCAGTTTGACACCCCTGCTTTAAATCATCAGACAGATCTCCCTTCATTCCTAAACATAATATTTGAATCAGGGGAGACCATCCAGTGATCAATTTTTCAAAGGAGCTGGCCCCTTTGTAATGATTGGGTTGTTGGCCTGGTAGTTCAAATCTCCATGTTTGGCTTGGTATATTCTTATCAGTTCTGTCTGGTCTTCTTCTTCCAGTTTCATCTGGCTTAAGTAAGAAGTCATATTCAATGTTGTAATTGTTGTTTTGTTGTCTAGGTTGTCTAGGTTCTCGATGTGTTGTGCATATTGGTCTTTGGCACCTTCCATCTTTATGTTGCTTTCTTCAGTTTCTGTTGCTTTTTGAATTGCAGATTTTTTAGTTGAGATCAAGGTTTGTCTATCAAGGTTTTGAGTAGATTGTACCTGGTATTCTTTAAAATCCACTTCGATGTTAATTTCTTCCTCTTCTGTTGCTTTTTGAATCGTAAGTTCATCAGTTGGAGTCTGGGCTGCATTTTGTAAATTTAAGGTGACACCTTTATCTTTCAGTCTGGAGTTCATTAGCTCAGTAGCCTCAAGGATTTTTTCAAGTATAAGTTTGTAGTTAAGTTGTGGGTAGTATTCCTCTGTTTCTGTGGTGTTTACAGATAGTCCTTTAGTGGAGGCTATTTTTGATAAAAGGCTTCTGGTTTGCGATCGTGGCTCCAGCAGACACGCATGGAGAGCGCTCTCTCTGCTGTCTGGTTTCCCTTTGTCGGACAACCCTGAAAAGGGTCAAAAGTCACCCTGGAGGGGTGACCACCGTGAGGAGGACCCTTGATAGATCGCGGAAAGGTCCTTCCATTTGATCCGAGGCAGCTCCTTTAGACTGATGAAGAAAAGCCGTACCAGCCAAAAGTACTACCAAGCACAATGAAAGCACCGCGGAGGAATTGGGTGAAACTTTACCTTACCTTTCCTGTATCCCAATTATTCTCCTGTAAAAGCCTTTTGAAAATTTCTTCCCCCCTTTTAACTGGTGGTGTCTGCCTACTTTGGGAACACAAAGCCTGGAAAAAAAAGAAAAGAACAACTAATCTAAACATCTAAATACCTGCACTTGCACTTTTGGATATTTGGGGCCCCCAAAAGTCCCTGTTTCTATGGGGACCTATTATCTTATCTGTTAAGTTGAAAAAAATTTTTTTAAATTGGATAAAAGCCTCATTTGAGTTTGGAAAAAGATTTTACATGCTATCGGGGACATCTTGTGGTGAAACCTGGTATAGCAAGTCTATTTCTTTTTGTCTGTGAGACCTGTGAGACTAAGATTTGTCCTTGGCACTATCAAAAAAGATAAGAATTTGGAACAGCGGAGTGGTGAAAACAACTCTTTATAGTGGAGGTGGACGTTTAAGGTGTGGTTGTCACCTTTAAAGCCCTTCATGGCTTAGACCAGATTATCTGAGGCACTGTCTCTTGCCAGTCACATCCGCCTGACCCACTAGAATGGGGAGGCAAGGAATGTTGAGGGGGTCCTGTCCCCTAAAGAGGTCCATCTGGCAGGACCCAGAAGAAGGGCCTTCTCCTTGGTGGCTCCCTCCCTCTGGAATATCATGTCTTGGGAAATTAGACCACTCCCCCTCACTTTGACCCTCTTTTGGAAGTCCCTGGTTCTGCCAGCGGGCCTGGGGAACCCAGAGTGGGATGGAGCCCATTAAATGGCTGGCATGAGGGTGTCCTGTTGCTGGGGTTGGGTGGTAGAAGAAGTGGGGGGTGATTATTTTATTAGTTTTATTATTTTTATTTCCTTGATGTTGTGTTTTTATTTCCTGTAAGCCTCAAGTCGCCTGTAAGCGAGTAGGCGGCAATACAATACAAATTTTCCAAATAAATAAGTACACTCCAATTGCCAAGCGTCCGAATTTTGATTACGTGACCACAGGGTTGCTGCAATGATTGTTAAGTGCAAAAAACAGCAGTAAATCACTTTTTTCAGTGATGTTATAACTTTGAGCGGTCACTAAATGAATGATTGTAAGTTGAGGGCTACTTGTGATCAGAAGCCTGCTTTCGTTTACCCCAAACTCCACCACTGTCTCTTTTCGTCCTAAGAAGATGGAAAGCTTTATTTGGCTAAGCGTGATGAGACACACAAGGGAAGTGTCTCCGGTGCAGAAGCTCTCGGTGTACGTGTAAAACAACAGAGTGATAATAATCATAATGACACCAATAAGAGGGGGGGGAGTAAGGAAGGTAATAAGATAATAGTACAATTGAGTACTACATGAGTAAATAGACACAAACATTAGACAGTATTGTGAGGATTAGCTGTTCAACAGAGTGATGGCAGGAGGGAAAAAACTGTTCCTGTGTCTGGTTGTTTTGGCATGCAATGTCCTGTAGCATCATCCAGAGGGGAGGAATTGCAACAGTTAGTGTCCAGGATGTGAGGAGTGTGTAGAGATTTACTCAGCCCTCCTTCTGACCCGCTCAATATGCAGGTCTTCAATGGAAGGCATGATGATTGCAATGGGGGTTTCCCCCCCTGCATTGCTAAGTATCTGTTGAAGTCCGTACCTGTCCCATTTGGCTGCAGTACCAAAGCAGACAATTATTGAAGTACAAATGACAGACTCAATAATTCCTCTGTAGAACCCAGAAGTTGTGGGTGCTCCATCCCTGGAGGGTTTTAAGAAGAGGTTGGACATCCTGCTTGAGCAGCGGGTTGGATTAGATGACCTCCAAGGCCCCTTCCAGCTCTGTCATTCTGTTACCTGTAACCGCAGCTCCTGGGGCAGTCTGAACTTCCTGAGCTGACACAGGAAAAACATTCTTTGTGGTGCCTTTTTAATGGTGGCTCTAATGTCAGGTGCCCATTTCAAGTCCTGGGAGATCCTAGAACAGTGATGGTGAACCTTTTAGAGACCGAGTGCCCAAACTGCAACCCAAAACCCACTTATGTATTGTTGGGTGCTGAGTGGGCGTGGCCCACTGGGTGGGTGTGTCCCACTGGGTGGGGGTGGCTGCGGTGCTCATGGCAGACTGGGTGAGTGTAGCTGGGGTGGGCGTGGCCACCTCGATGCTGCTCAAGGGGAGGGATGCCTGTGGGGGCAAGGCAGGGTTGGGGGAGATCCAGGGGT
This sequence comes from Bothrops alternatus, assembly GCA_034064705.1. Lineage (NCBI taxonomy): Eukaryota > Metazoa > Chordata > Lepidosauria > Squamata > Viperidae > Bothrops > Bothrops alternatus. The sequence continues at coordinate 229,781 of JARGCV010000676.1, forward strand.
TCTCTGGTGGGTGGGATGGTGGGTAGGAGGCTCATCCTGTGGGGTGAGGCGAGGCACGGCAGGGGGCAGGGTGGCTCCTACCTGACACCATGGCCCCACACAGTGAGCGCATGGGGGCCAACTGAGTCCATCAGCAGCCACAGACTGCTGGCCTCTCAGTTTTGGCACAACGTGGCTGTTTGCCACTCGCATGTCATACCCAATGCGGCTACCATGACACCATGGAACAGCTGGGCGGAGGTAAGGAACAAGCAGGGCGGCGCCTTATGGCAGCGGCACTGGGTGCGACGTGCAAGGCAGCAAATGGCTGTGGCTGGAGGCAAACAGCCATGACGTGCAAGGCGGAAAATAGCCGCGGCCAGAGGCAAACAGTTGTGACGTGCAAGGCAGCAAATAGCCTGACCGCCCATTTCAGCACCCTTCCTCCCTGAGCCTCTGGCACTCCACCTGCTGCTTTGGTTGGCCTGCCGGCCCCCACCTCAACACCCTGCCCACTGCTGCCCAGCACGGCTACCCGGGGCTGCAGGGACTGGCTTGGCATGGGAAGGGCACATGCCCCACCCTCCCACCAACATGCAGGGTAAGGTTGCTGCACCCGCTCTCGCCCAGATGCCCTCTCCTTCCCTAAGCATTTTTTTTACTAACCTGCCTTTCAGCTGCATTCCATTTCTCCATTCGCTTTTCACCCTTCGCCGCGTGTTTGTGGGACTATGGGTAAAAAAAACAAACAAATTCCATCAGACTTTATAACTTCTTGAGATCTCACGAGAAGTTAGAAAGTCTGATGGATTTTTTTTTTACCGATAGTCCCACAAACACGTGGCGAAGGCTGAGAAGTGAACGGAGAAACAGAATGCAGGTGGAAGGCAGGTTAGTTTAAAAAAAAAACACTTGGGGAGGCGGGTGCGGCAACCTTACCCTGTGCAGGTATTGATGCAGGTTGCTTATGGACGGGACTGAAGGCCTAGGACTGGGGCGATGGCGCGCGTGCCCAGAGAGAGGGCTCTGCATGCCACCTGTGGCTTGCGTTCCAAAGGTTCGCCACCACGGTCCTAGAACCGTGAAGCCTGAAGGTCTCGACTATTATTTTTTTTTTGAAAAATATTTTATTGATTTTTTGATTTTAACAATAAGTGCTTAAAACACACGTGGTGATCGGGTAAACAAAAATTCCAGAATAAAAACATACATAAACAGCTCAACTTAATACATTCACTTTCATCTTAGTGTCTCTGTCTCTTTAAGTTGTAAGTAAGTCTGTTCAGACAGTTGTAGGTAATGCATGGTATTAGTTGATTCAGTGGTTTCCACTTTTTCTCTTGATGCAGATTCACAATTAGATTGTAAAAATAGTGTCTCTGTCTCTTTAAGTTGTAAATAGGTCTGTTCAGAATTATTCTGTTCATCTTCTATTATTCCTTCTTCCATAACTTGATTCATTATTAAAGGATCAATATGAGATTCCAAGGTGGCATCTTTGGATTTTCCCCAAGATTTCCAATAAGTTTTAAAATCTTCTCTAATTTTTTTTCAATATTAAATCATAGTCAAGATGAGGATAACTTTCAGCCATTTTGGTGAACATAAGAACATAAGAACATAAGAAGAGCCATGCTGAATCAGGCCAAAGCCCATCGAGTCCAGCATTCTGTGTCACACAGTGGCCCACCAAATGTACATGGGGATCTTGAGCAGAAAGAGAAGGCAAAACCCTCCCTTTCCCCTGACCCCCAACAAATGGTACTCAAGGGAATCCTGCCTGCCTCAACCAACATAGAGGCGGCACATGGACATCCGTTTTAATAACCACCGATACACTTTGCCTCCATGAATCTATCTAGCCCTGCCTTGAAGCTGTCAAGGCTGACAGCTGTCACGACCCCTTCAGGAAGTGAATTCCATAAATCAACGACCCTCTGGGTGAAGAAATATTTCCCTTTATTTGTCCTCACTTTCTTAGCTATGAGCTTTAGGGAGTGCCCCCTTGTCCTGGTATTGTGTGATAGAGAAAAGAATTTTTCTCTATCCACATTTTCTATCCCATGCATGATTTTATACACTTCGATCAAGTCACCCCTTAAACGCCGTCTTTCAAGGCTGAAGTGACCAAGGCGTTGCAATCTGGTTTCATAAGGGAGGCGCTCCATTTCCTTGATCATTCTTGTTGCCCTTTTTTGCACCTTTTCCAGTTCCATTATATCCTTCTTGAGGTGCGGTGACCAGAACTGTACACAGTACTCCAAGTGCGGTCTCACCATCGATTTGTACAGAGGCAATACAACACTTGCTGACTTATTTTCGATTCCCTTCCTAATCATGCCAAGCATGGAATTTGCTTTTTTTACTGCTGCTGCGCATTGGGTTGACATCTTCATCGAGCTGTCCACCAAAACCCCAAGATCCCTTTCTTGGGTTGTCTCAGAAAGTTTGGTCCCCATCAGTTGGTAAGTATAATTGGGGTTCTTTGCCCCGATGTGCATAACTTTGCACTTGTTTAGGTTAAAATGCATTTGCCACTTTGTTGCCCACTCACACAATTTCGAGAGATCCTTCTGGAGCTCCCGACAATCAGTTTCACTTTTCACAACCCGGAACAATTTAGTGTCATCAGCAAACTTGGCTACCTCACTATTAACTTCTACATCCAGATCATTGATGAATAAATTAAAAAGTAAAGGCCCCAAAACTGAACCTTGGGGTACACCACTTCTCACTTCTTTCCATCCGGAGAATTGTCCATTTATTGCCACCCTTTGCTTCCTACAATTTAGCCAGTTACCAATCCAGGACAAGACCTGTCCTCTAATTCCGTGGCTGGAGAGCTTTTTTAGGAGCCTTTGGTGAGGGACTTTGTCAAAAGCCTTTTGAAAGTCAAGATATACAATATCAACTGGGGCCCCTTTATCTATGTATTTATTTACACCCTCAAAGAATTCTAACAAGTTAGTAAGACATGATTTGCCTTTGCAGAAACCATGTTGATTTTCTTTCAGCAATGCCTGTTTTTCTATGTGCCCTGTAATTTTATCTTTAATAATGGTTTCCATCAGTTTGCCTGGAACTGAGGTTAGACTGACTGGTCTATAGTTTCCTGGATCACCTCTGGATCCTTTCTTGAAGATCGGGGTTATATTTGCTTCCCTCCAATCCTCCGGTACAGTGCCTGATCTTAGAGAAAGATTGTATATTTTAGCTAGAAGTTCAGCAATTTCACACTTGAGTTCCTTGAGAATTCTAGGGTGGATGCCATCTGGACCCGGCGATTTGTTGACGTTTAGTTTAGAAAGGCATGCAAGAACATCTTCCTTGTTTATCTCTATCAGGTTTAATTCTTCTATTTCCCTCCCTGGGAAAACTAATTCAGTGGCAGGCAAATGTTCTCTATCTTCCTCGGTGAAAACGGAGGCAAAGAAGTCATTTAGCCTCTCAGCAATCTCCTTGTCTTCTCTGATTATCCCCTTCTGACCATTGTTATCAAGTGGCCCAACTGATTTTCTGGTTGGGTTCCTGCTTCTGATGTACTTAAAAAAGGTTTTGTTATTATTTTTAATATTCTTGGCTATATGCTCCTCAAAGTCTCTCTTGGCTTTCATGACTATCGCCTTGCATTTGGTCTGCCAGAGTTTGTAATCCCTCCTGTTCTCCTCGGTAGGAAGAGCCTTCCATTTCTTAAATGAATTTTTCTTCTTTCCAATAACCTCCTTTACCTCATTCGTAAGCCATACTGGTATCCTCTTGGACTTTCCAATCCTCTTTCTTCTTTTAGGAATGCATTTTATTTGAGCCTGCTGTAACGTATTTTTAAACAGTTTCCAAGCATTTTGGAGGGATTTGACTTTTTTTACTGTTCCTTTTAGTTTCTTCTTTACTATTTTCCTCATTTTGTCAAAATTCCCTCTGTGAAAGTTTAAGGTCTCTGTGTTAGTTTTCACTGACAATTTGCTATCCATGGTTAAGTTGAAGGTTATTGTGTTGTGATCGCTGGTTCCTATGGGCTCGGTTACAAGGACATCATGAACCAAATCCTGTGCGTTAGTTAGAACCAAGTCCAGGATCCCCTTTCCCCTGGTAGGTTCCATGACCATCTGCTCAAGGGAATAATCGGCTAACATGTCGAGGAACCTTGTCTCTCTTTCATGTGTAGAACAAGAATTTACCCAATCTATTTGGGGATAGTTGAAGTCCCCCATTATGACTACCCTATTTCTTTTTGAGGCCTCCTTAAATTTCATTTTCCAAATAGCAATCTGCCTCTGGAGTTTGGTTGGGAGGGCGATAGCAGATCCCTAACGTCAGATTAGTTTCCTGTCCTGGGATTTTTATCCACAATGTTTCTGTGGGTGAGTTTGAATTTTCTTAAATTTCGAGTTCATGAGATTCTAACTCCTCATTTATGTACAAGGCCACGCCACCACCATTTCTCCCTCTCCTGTCCATCCTATACAATTTGTAACCTGGAATCCTTGTGTCCCATTGGTTTTCATCTGTCCACCAGGTTTCTGTTATGCCAATAATATCAATATTATTTTCCTTCACCAAGCATTCCAATTCCCCTATTTTTGCTCGAATGCTTCTAGCATTTGTGTAGACCTTTATATGTAATTTTCTGGTGCACTTTCAACTTTGACTGTGGATTTTGACTGTAGAATTTGTAGATGGTCTACCATGTCCTTCTGCTTGACTATTATAATTTAGTTTTCCTGTTGACTCACCAATGTGTGCATAATTTCCACCCTCCATATTAGGCAGTGCGCCTTCTCGAACCGGAAGCTGCCCAGCTCCTGTCGACTTGCCCCTATGAATCAGTTTAAAAGCTGCTCTGAAACCTTTTTAATATTAATCGCCAACAGTCTGGTTCCATTATGGTTCAAATGTAACCCATCCCTTCTGTACAGGTGTGGCTTGTCCCAAAATGTTTCCCAGTTCCTAATGAATCTAAACCCTTCCTCCCGGCACCACTGCCTCATCCACGCATTGAAGCTCCTGAGCTCTGCCTGTCTAGCTGGCCCTGCGCGTGGAACAGGCAGCATTTCTGAGAATGCAACCTTGGGGGTCCTGGACTTTAATCTTCTACCTAGCAACCTAAATTTGGCTTCCAGGACCTTCCACTTAGTTTTTCCAATGTCATTGGTACCGACATGTACCACAACAGTTGGCTCCACCCCAGCACTGTCTATCAGCCTGTCTAGATGCCTCGTGATGTCCGCAACCTTTGCACCCGGCAGGCAGTTTACCATGCGGTCAACGCTTCCATCACAAACCCGTCTCTCTATATTTCTAACAATTGAATCACCCACTACAAGAAGCCCCCCTCCCACCACCCGCGGAGAAGTATCCTCGGTGCAAGAGGATATGGGCACATCCTCCAGGGAAAGGGTCTCAACTAAGGGAGCCTGTCCCTCTTCCACAGATTGATGTCCTCCCTGCCCAAGATCTCCATTCTCCAAAGCAGCTGGAGAGCTGCTCAGCATGGAGTGGGACGCTCCTGCTGCATCCCTGAAGATCTTCTCCTGCCTCGCTATCTCTCTCTGCTTCTCCAGGTCTGCTACCTTGGCTTCAAGGGAAAGAACCTGTTCCCTGAGAGCCAGGAGCTCATTGCACCGATCACACACCCAAGACTTCTGTCCAGCAGACAGATAGTCATACATGTGACACTCAATACAAAACACTGGGAAGCTCCCCTCCGTCTGCTGGCTATCTATCTCCATTTCTTGTTATTATATGTTTGCTGTTATTATTATACTAGTTATTATTTAAAAAAAACACAGCTTTTTTGGGTTGTTCAAATTTTTTGTTTTGGTCTCAGTTTACTTTTTGGATTTTTTTCTTACTTGTTTTAGGATTTTATCGCGCGCCGTCAGGGGCGCGATGGCTGCTAAAAAAAAAGGTGAATTTGTAATTAAACAAGAAACCCCACAAACTTACCAGGGCTCAGCAGGTAATTCTTCCCAAGGTTCCTGCCAAGTTCCCTAGTCCCCTTTTATTTCCTGTTTTAATTTCTTATTTGAAAAAGCTCTGCCCAAGCAAAAGCAAAAGCAGCTGCCTTTCTACCCCACAAGGAAGAGTGAGCTGCTTGCTCCCAGCTACCAAGGATTAGCCAGCAGGGGGGCTGCAGCAGAAAGCTCCACCCCCTCTAAACCTGTGCTGAGGGCAAACTTTAGAAGGGGAAGGAGAAACCCCTTTTATGGCTGCTAAAAAAAGAAAAAAAGGTGAATTTGTAATTAAACAAGAAACCCCACAAACTTACCACGGCTCAGCAGGTAATTCTTCCCAAGGTTCCTGCCAAGTTCCCTAGTCCCCTTTTATTTCCTGTTTTAATTTCTTATTTGAAAAAGCTCTGCCCAAGCAAAAGCCTTTCTGCCCCACAAGGAAGAGTGGTGGTAGCGCCTATTCCTTTATTAGAGACTACTTAAGGAAAATCCACAAATATCCGCCTCCAAAAGTCTAATAGCCAGCTTCACCACCCAGCTGTCCAGTTATTTTTTCTCTTTTATTATCACCTAAATCCAATCCTCTCCAAATAACAGGGAGAAGTACAGTTGAGATTTCGCTTTTTCACCACCAGATGTCCTCAGTGGACTATAAAGTCTTTTTCTTTTTATTTTTTTCCCAAGTTAATCAAGTTAGAGAAAGTAAAAAAAGAACAAAGAGGAAAATTTTCTCTTTCTTTCTTTCTTTTTTTTAAAAAAAATTAACAAAAACTATCTTCTGCATTATCAAATTAAAAAAGGAAAGTAACAGTGTCTCTTTTTCCCTTCTTTTCCCCTGAAATTCACCCCACAGCAGTCAAATAGTAAAATAGTAAAAAAAAAAACCACACACACAAAAATTAATCCTTTTCTTTCCACATATAGGCAGCCGCCGCTTTCTTAATAAAGGAAAATAGAAACTCTTACAGGAAAAATCAGGATAGCGAGGGAAGGAAAGGTCTCACCCGGATTCACCATGGTGGTTCTTCATGCTTAGATGTTCTTGTGACTTGCGGTTGGCACGGCTAGGCGAACGGCCATTTTATGGCCGGTCTTCTGCTCCGTCGGCCCTTAGAGTCAGCTCAGACAGCCAGAGGAACCGCTGCTCCTCTGCTGCCGAGCGTAGCCTCGTCGACGGTAGTCGCGCCTTCCAGGCGCGACTTTCGACCTCCACCAGGGTCTATCGACGGAGGGAAACTAGCCAAACGAGGAGACAAGTCTTACCGTGCGGCTAGAGGCGCCGCGATCCGGAACCGGAAGTCAAGGTCTCGACTATTGATCCCGCGTTGTCTAACATTGCCAGAGGTGGCGGAATAGGAAGGCTCTGCCTAAAATCTACCATCATCTCTTTGGTTTTCAGCGGGTTGTAGTCCATATTGTTCCGGCTGCACCCCAGGGCCCATCGTTCAACCTCCTGTCTGTATGCAGACTCATCACCGTCTCGAATGAGACCCCTGACTCTTGTCTCATCTGCAAACTTTAAGGCAGGCAGTCCTCGACTTACTTCATTTAGTGACCGTTCAGAGTTACGACAGCCCAGAAAAAAGTGACTCGTGACCCTTTTTCACACTTACGACCGTTGCAGCATCCCAACGGTCACGTGAGCCAAATTCAGACACTTGGCAACCGATTTGCATTTATGACCGCTGCTGTGTCCCAAGGTCATGTGATCCCCTTTGATGACCTTCCGGCAAGCAAAGCCAAGGCTTAATAAGCTTGTTACCAACCACAGCGATTCACTTAACAACTGAGGCAAGGAAACTCGTAAAATGGGGCAAAACTCACTTAACAAATGTCTCACTTAACAACAGAGGTTTTGGGCTCCACTGTGGTCGTAAGTCGAGGACAACCTGCTCTTTCGAGTGGCAGTCATTTCTACAGAGACAGAGAAGTGCCATGGAGAAGGCACACAGCCCAAGAGGGGCCCCTGTGCTAATTATCCAGGTGCTTTGGTGTGATTTTGTGTGTGCTTTTCCGTGTGAGTTTTCCTACCTTCACCTCAGAAAAAATTAAGGGGAGAAATTTAAAATGGACAAATTTAGCTGGTCAGTCCCAGCAGCCTCTCGCTGAATTCCCAGAGCTTCTTGGCCAGCTGGTCATCGCGGGCCTGTGGACTGGGCACCTTCGGCTGGCAGTCCACAAAATACCGCCCACTCAGCCTCTCGATGCCCTCCTCGGTGGCACAGTAGATGGTGGTCTGGGCCCCAGAATCACAATCTCGGACGAACAGCGTCATGAACCAAAGCAACCAAGGGAGCCAACGGGGACAGGAGCGACCAATTTCGGTTTTAACAAGTCCTGAAATCAAAGGCAGAGAGAACAGTCCGTGGATGGAAGATTACCCAAAGGGGGGGGGGAGGGAGGGAGATCACATATGAACCCTTCGCACAGTACCCCTTTCCCACTGGGAACCATGGGCCACTTGGCACTGTTTGAGCAACATAGGAAATGTCTCAGAAGACCAAGAGCTCAAGCTGAGTGGGTGAGGATGCCAGTGGGGTGTGTGTGTGTGTGTGTGTGTGTGTGTGTGTGTGTGTTTGTGAGCCATAATAATTGCAGCTGTGTGTGAACTCAAGGTCAATGTTGGATTAGGTTTTGGGGGGTTGACAGCCTCTCTGGGATGGGAATTACAATGTGTTACTTTGTATCTGGGGAAGGGAATTTCAGTGTTGGGTTCAATTGTGTAAGTGCCCATACTTTGTTTCCTGAATAAAATGTTCTTTAAGGAAGAAATCTTTGCCTTGAAGTTCTTTTAATTGGTTTCATCTATCGGAACCATGACACAGGCATTTCGTGACTCAACTGGGGAACGTCATCAGCCCTAGAAGGGAGGGGGGTTTGCGGAGAGGAGGAAGAGGAGAAGGGAGGAGGAGGAGAATGAGGTGGATGGGGAAGAAGGAAGAAGAGAAGAAGGGGGAGGAGGAGGGGGAAGAGCAGGAGGAAAGGTAAATGGAAACAAAGGGGGAGAAGGAACAAGAGGGGGAGGGCGGCAGAGGAACAGGAATTGAATGGCAGGAGGAGGAGGAGGAAAGGAGGAGGAGGAGGAGGAGGAAGAGGAAGAGTGAAGGATGAGGAAGAGGGAGGGAGGAGGGGGGAGGAAGACACAGGAAGGTGAAGAGGAGGCGGTAGAGGAGATAAAAAGCCTCATCCTTGCTTTAGGTAGTGGGTTGGTCTAGAAGACCTCCAAGAGCCCTTGCCAATCTAAGATTTTAGGATTCTATTAGCTCTGGGACCCGGGAGGGTGAGAGAGATCTTCCTCCGCAGCTGAGCCCAATGGAGGAAACTCTCGGGGTGACTCTGCAGAGGCAGTCAAGGGAGCCCCCAGTGGGAGAGAAATGCCTGGCAGAGTGCCAGCAGGACCTGGGGTGACTCCATCTGGGGCTTCTTGAAGCCAGACTTTCACTCACCTGGATGAACCACATAGCAGGTGACGTTGGTTCCTTCCAGCCGGTTGGCCAACTCTCGCGTGTGGAGAATGTTGGCTAGTTTGCTGTTGCTGTACGATTGTAGGGCCTGCCACATCCCCTCCACTGGTTTGTGGATGATCTGGAAGTCGATTTTTCCAGAGGAGTGCGCACTCGAGGACATGATTACAACTCGGCTCGGGGCGCAGCGCTTTAGCCGGTCCAGGAGCAGGTGGGTCAGCAGGAAGTGAGCCAGGTGGTTGACCTGGAAACCCAGGTCAAAGCCATCAATGGTTTGACTGTCCTTAAAGACCCCTATCAAAAAAATAAGCAGATTCCAGGTAGTCTTCAGTTTACAACGGGTCACTTCATGATCATTCGAAGTTACAACAGATGCCAGAAAAGTACTTACAACGCAGTTCCAAAGTTGCAATGTCTCCCCCCCCCCCGTGTTACATGATCACATTTTAGACGCTTGGGAACTGGTCTTCACTTTACAACCTGGTCCACCGTCATGTGGTGGAGGATTTACCACATTTTTGTCGAAAAACAAAGTTTACGTCCACTTTTCAGCAAAAACACCCCATAGTGAACAAATGGTTTGCTCAACAACTGGCTCAGCAAAGGAAATCATAGTAGTCAGAAACCCACTTTATAATTGTTACAGCTTACAGCCGTAATGGGCAGGCTGCATAATGGTCATAAAGCATCCAGTTTTGTCTAGTGGTTAAGCCTAGAAAGCAGGAGGCTATGAATTCAAATCCTGCCTTAGGCATGAAAGCCAACTGGAAGACTTTGGGCCAGTCATTCTCTTTCAGCCCAACCCACCTCACAGGGTCATTGTTTTGAGTAAAATAGGAGGAGGAAGGCATGCTGGATCTGTTCGCCACCTTGAGTTACTTGTAAAAATAATAATAAAGGCGGGATACGAAAAACTAGGAACTACAAAGAGGAGAGAGCTGCTTCTAAAGTTACGGCCAAACCCCCGAAGGAAGAGAAATCCCGGAGACCCCCACAATATTCCCACTTCTTCGCCCTGATACCCGGGGGGGGTCTGCTCTGCACCCACCGGCATTGTTGATGAGGATGTCCAGACGGGGCTCCGATTTTAGGAAGCTCTGTGCAAAAGCTCGCACAGAGTTGAGGTTGGCCAGATCCAGGATCATCAGGATCACCTCCGAGTTCCCACTTTCCTGGAAAAGGAGCAGAAGGAATCCTCAGAAGAATCGGGATCGGGTGAGGCTTCGAAGGCTGATCCCGGTTTACTCACCTTCTGTGTATGTCTGCTCACCTCCTGACAATCACTCCAGGTGGTGTGTCGTAAAACAATACAGGCAGTCCTCGACTTGCAACCATTTGAAATTGCAATGCTGCTGAAAAGAATGATTTACGACCGATGCTCATGCTTTCGACCATCCCAGCATCCCCAGGGGTCATGCGATCAGAATTCGTGTGCTTGGCAACCAGTGTAATTTACGATAGTGGCAGTGTGCCTGGGTCATGTGATCACTATTTGTGATCATCCCAAGAGGATTCCCACAAGCAAAATCAATGGGAATCCTGGATTCACAAAACAAGTGCAGTGATTTGGTTAATTAAGGGGCTGCCCCAATGAAGAGGAGGGGGTCAAGCTATTCTCCAAAGCCCCTGAAGGCCGGACAAGAAGCAACGGTTGGAAACTAATCAAGGAGAGAATCAATCTGGAACTAAGGAGGAATTTCCTGACAGTGAGAACAGTTAGCCAGTGGAACAGCTGGCCACCAGAAGTTGTGAGTGCTCCAACACTGGAGGCTTTCAAGAAGAGACTGGACAGCCACTTGTCTGAAATGGGATAGGGTTTCCTGCCTGAGCAGGGGGTTGGACTACAAGACCTCTGAGATCCCTTCTGACTCAAGTTATTCTGTAATAACATACCACAGTCTTATGGTCTAGATCAGGGGTGTCAAACTGGCGGCCCACCCAATTGCCGGCAATAGAAAAAAAGTTGCAATATGTCACATGACATTGTGAGTTTGACGCCCCTGGTCAATTAAGATGGAGGAGTTTTAATAACCAGAACCAAACGGATCACACAGATCCAGCAAAACCACTTCCAGGAATGCAGCTGCCCCCCAAAATATGGAGCCCCCCGGACAGAACCCAGACAGGACAGGCCAGAATTGAGGGCAAAGCTCTTCAAGTGGGGGGTGGCCGGGGGTCCGCAGGGTGACCGGGGGGGGGCATCGGAAGTGTTGGGATCTCGAATTCTGTGTAGTTGATTGGCTGGAGAGTGCTGGCTCCTGCATGAGGCAATCTACGCTCTGATTGGTTGCCATGGGCACGGAGGGGGCGTTTCCCTTCCTTCCCGCCTTTTTCTTCTGTGTCCTCTGTGTGCTGTTAAGATTTACCTCACGATGTTCCTGTGTTCCTGAGAGGTATATTTATATTTATACAGTTTAGAATTAGAGTTAGAGTTATGTATATAAGATAAAATATTAAGTTAGACTAAAACCATGAAAAAATCGCTCCTCCTCCTCGCCATCCAAAACACTAGCTACAATTCTACCGAGCATCCTACAAAAATTATCTAATCCCTAAGTCCCCAACTACAGTTGAGAAACATAAGCTAACATATATTATCTCCCTCCCCCCTCCCCCCCCCGACTTCCCAGAATGAATACAGGGTAAAAACACAAGAAACCTCACTAAACTACTATATTAAACTATTTAACTATATATCAAATCTAATTCTTTCAACTGATATTTCTTTTGCATATAATCAATCCATTTCTTCCAGTCCATCAAAAACGTTTCATTTGAGTGGTTCTTCAGGTATGCCGAAATCTTGGCCATCTCCACAAGATGGGTAACTTTTAATGTCCATTCTTCAATAGATGGTATTTCAGGTGACTTCCAATATTGTCCCACCAACAGTCTTGCAGCAGTAATCAAGTTCAAAATCAACTTAGCCTCTGTAGTGGAACAGTCCTTTGTAATACCCAACAAAAACAACTGTGGTACAAACTCAATACGCTTTTTCAAGATATTTTGAAGAATCCACCATATTTTTATCCAAAAAGCCTTAATTTTTTTGCAAGACCACCAAATGTGAAAGTAAGTAGCGTCCATAGAGTCACATCGCCAACATTTGGGTTGCAAATTTGGATACATAGACGATAATTTTTTGGGATCTAAATGCCATCTGTAAAACATTTTATAAAAATTTTCTCTTAGATGCTGAGCTTGTGTAAATTTAACATTTTTCACCCATATTCTTTTCCAAGTTTCCATCATAATTGGGTGGCCGAAGTTACCTTCCCATTTAATCATACAGTCTTTAATTAATTCAGTTCCAGAATCAATTTCAATTAAAGCATCATATATTCTTTTAATATGCATCTTTCTTTGATCTCTAATTTGTATAATTAATTTTTCATCATCCTTTAAAGAAAAACCCATCTTGACATCTTTTTGCCATCTGGCTTGAAGTTGTGCATGATAAAACCAATTATGAGCTATACCTTCCTCCCTTAATTTATCTAATGATTTCAGTTCTATGCTATTCCCTTCTTTATTTAAAAGTTTATCATAGGGCACCACGTCTTGAATTTGTTGTATACCTATACTCTGTATTGCGTGTCTGGGAACTGTCCATAAAGGAATTTTACCATTTAACTTATAATAATACTTTTTCCAGACTCGCAAGACAGAGTTTCTTATTATATGTTCTTTAAAACTCCTATCCAATTTTTTGTCATAAACTAAATACGCGTGGAACCCATATACTAACCCATATCCTTCTATATTTAATATTCTTTCATTTGTTAAGTTAATCCAATCACTTATAACCACTAGAACTGCTGCATAATAATATAATTTAAAATTAGGCACTTTCAAACCACCTCTCTCTCTTGTGTCTTGAATAATTTTAAATTTAACCCTTGGTTTCTTGCCATCCCAAATGAATTTGTTTATACCTTTCTGCCATTCATCGAGATTTCCATCCTTTTTAAGTATTGGTAACATTTGAAATAAAAATAAAAATTTCGGCAATACATTCATTTTAATAGCGGCTATTCTGCCCAACATGGATAATTGTAGTTTTTTCCAATTCTCCAATTCTTTTTGTACTTTACACCATAAAAGTTCATAATTATTCTTATATAATTTACCATTTGAAGCTTCTATATAAATTCCTAAATATTTAACTTTTTTAACTATCTCGCATCCCGTTATTCTTTCCAAATCTTGTTTTAATTTGTTATCAAGATTTTTAACCAACATCTTTGTCTTGGATAAATTTAGTTTAAAACCTGAAACTTTTCCATAATTTTGAATAATTTCCATCAAACTCTGAACCGATTGTATTGGCTGAGTTAGCGTCACAAGTAAATCGTCTGCAAAGGCACATAATCTATAATCATGTTGTCTAATTTGTACCCCCCTTAATTCCTCTGATGCTCTAATCCTATTCAATAGTACCTCTAAGGTTAAAACAAACAATAAAGGGGATAAGGGACAACCCTGCCTAGTACCCTTTTCTATATTAAATGAATCTGTTAATTGTCCATTCACTATAATCTGTCCTGTTTGTTTCTGATATATAGCTGATATAGAATTAATAAACTGGTCCCCCATTCCCATCCTTACCACAAGTCTTTGCAGAAACGTCCAATTCAGTCTATCAAAAGCTTTTTCTGCATCTAAAAACATTAAAACAGCTGGTACTTGGATATGTTTATCCAAATATTCCAATATGTTAACGAGTTGTCTAACATTGGTTTTCATCTGTCTCCCTTGTAAAAAACCAGTTTGATCCGGGTGAATCCTCTGTGTCAAAACTGTCATTAATCTATTAGCCAAAATTTTGGCAAAAATCTTATAATCCGTATTCAACAAGGAAATAGGTCTAAAATTTTCTACTTGAACATTATCTTTACCCTCTTTAGGAATCAAACATACATTAGCCGTTTTCCAAGAGGGTGGAACCCGACCACCCTCTTGTATATTCACAAATAACTCCCTCATATGTTCCACCATTTCCTCCTGTAAACACCTATAATAAATCGTGGTAAAACCATCAGTACCTGGAGATTTTCCCAATTTCAATTGCTTAATTGCATCAATAATTTCTTCTGGCCTAATCAAAGCATTTAATCTATCTCTTTGTTCCAAAGTAATTTCAGAAACATTTTGATTTTGTAAAAAGGCATCTATCTCTTTCTCTTGAACTTTTTCTTCAGCATACAATTTGGTGTAGAACTCTAGAAAAGCCTTCTTAATAGTTTCTTGATGAAATACTTCTTGCCCTTTATATTCAACCTTCTCAATTAAACGGGATTTTTGTTTTTTCCTTAATGTATAAGCCAACCATCTGCCAGGTTTATTAGCATTAAAAAAAGTATTATGTTTAGCATATTGTATATTCCTGGCAACCTGGTCGGTCATCAAAATATCAAATTGTTTCCGTAAAACCTTTATCCCTTCTTTAATGTCACTATCATCTGGTTTATCAATTAATAATAACTCTTTCTTTCTTATTTCCGCTTCTAAAACTCGCCTCTTTTCCTCCTGTTTACGTCTATGCCTAGCATTCAGTTCAATTAATATTCCACGCATATGGGCCTTACTAGAGTCCCACACCACTTCTATTGGTAAACCTACATTCTTGTTTAACCTAAAAAATTCCTTGATAGCCTTTTTACATTCTTGCACATACATTTCATAATTAAACAGATTTTCATTAAGTCTCCAGGATCTACGTAAAAATTGGCCAGACCTTAATTCCATCATAACTGGATTGTGGTCAGACAATACATTAGGTAGAATTTTAACTTTCTTTAAATTTAACATAAAATCACTAGTAGTTAAAATAAAATCAATTCTAGAAAATGATTGATGTCTGTCAGAGAAAAAAGTAAACTCTTGATCCCTACCATGTCTTTCTCTCCAAATATCAAACAAATTAAAATCATCTTTAATATCAAAAAAAGATTTAGGTAAAATTGAACGCGATTGAGAAACTAATGAAATCTTTTTCTTGTCCAAACCAGTATCAAGGATTCCATTCCAGTCTCCCATTAAAATACAAGATCTATAGTCCAACTCTAATAACTTTTTGTGTAATGATTTATAAAACATGCCTTGTTTTTGGTTTGGAGCATATATACCCATCAAGAGAACTTTCTTCCCATCGAGTAAAATTTCTATAGCTAAAAATCTACCTTGAGTATCTGCTTCTAATAACTTAGCTTTTATATTATTTTTAACATAAATAACAATTCCATTTTTTTTATCTAAAGATGATGCCACAAAGTGTGTACCCAGCTTATTATTAATCAAGTATTTCTGGTCTGAAAATCTAATGTGAGTTTCTTGTAGACAGATCACATCATTTTTACATTGCTTCAAATAATGAAATATCTTCTTCCTTTTTTGTGGAGAATTTAAACCATTAACATTCCACGTCAAATACTTATTTGACATGGCCTTTACGTGAAAGCTTCTGCAAAGACCATTCCACTTCTTCCTGCCTCTTGGGTCTTGCTCCCATGGCTTCCATAGATGTCAGATCAGTTTGCTTGGTTTGAGTTGGTTGTGTTTTTTCTCTTTGTTCAATAGCTTTAGTAGGTTCCCGTACACGCCTTGGATCTTTAGGCTTGTCTAGTGCCAAAGGTTGAAAGATATCAATTGACTGCACTGGTTGCTCAACTGCTTTATCCAAAAGAACCGATGAAATTAGTCGAGGTTGTTGAAGTTCCGCAGATTGCAATAATTCTAGGTCTTTAACCAACATTGCCCCCTTAGGTTTTGGGGAGGTAGATCTATCAGCCATCAATATATTCTCAAAGAAATCTTTCGCTTTAGCTACAGTAAACAAACGGTATCTTTTATTTTTGAAAAGTAAAGAAAGTCCAGTTGGTACCTCCCATCTATATTGTATTTCTCTTCTTTTAAGCTCCTCCGTCAAAAAGGTGTAATCTTTCCTTGATCTCAACATCTTAGGAGGTATCTCTTTCAGAACCTGTACATCTTGACCAGCAACACTCAGTTGTTTATTATAGGCTATAGATAGAACCCAATTTCTATATTTTCTTGTATTAAAATATATCACAATATCTCTAGGCAAATTCCTCTGTGCTGCAATGCGTGAGTTCACTCTGAACAGTCGTTCAATCTGCCAGGCCACATTCTCAACTGAATCATCCAAAAATTTTGCTAAAGCTTCAGAAAAAG
This sequence comes from Bothrops alternatus, assembly GCA_034064705.1. Taxonomy (NCBI): domain Eukaryota; kingdom Metazoa; phylum Chordata; class Lepidosauria; order Squamata; family Viperidae; genus Bothrops; species Bothrops alternatus. The sequence continues at coordinate 246,369 of JARGCV010000676.1, forward strand.
TTTTTCTTAAATCTTCTTGGTTCTCATTTAATACATCTCTAAATCCCCTAATTCTAACCGCAAACTGCATCTGATGATATTGTGTCAAAGTAGCTTGATCTTGAACATCGCTTCTAATTTCTTCTAATTTTTCTTCAAAATGTTGCTCAGCATTCTCTAATTTCTCTTCAACAACAATAGTATAGTCCCAAACACTCTTGATAGCGTCTACAATATCTTCTCTCATCTCCTGATTAGAGGCTTCTATCATAGCTTTAAAGTCTTTTTTCTGCTCAACCATCTTTTCCTCTATTTTCACATCAAATTTATCTTCCAATTTATCAAACCTATCATTAAAAAAAGATATTACATCTGTTAAAGCCGACTGTAGATCTTTCACTGTGAGCATTTGTGAGGACTGTGCAGGTTCTTGAGATTCTAAAGGAGCAGACTGTGATTTGACAAGCTGTCCTGGAGAGGGCATAGCCGCCTTAGCAGCTGCCTTTTGTCTTGTAGTCATAATTGAAACAAAGAAAGAGAAACTAAAAAAAAAAAAAAAAAAAAAAAAAAAAAAATTTCCACTTCCGCCCTTCTCAAGTTCTTTTTAAAAAGTCCAATTATTTTATACTTTAGTAAAAAAATCAATAAATAAATCAAGTCCAAATAGTCTCTCAAACAAGTCTTGAAAAGAAAAGAAAAAAAATTCCGTTTCAATTTCTCAGTGGAATAAACACTTTCATCTTTCACTTTCACTCAGCAGAAAAAGCAAACGCCATCTTAAAAAGGTTATATTAATTCAAAAAAGTTTGTAGATACAAAGGCAGAAACAAAGTAACAATATACTTGCAGTACTCAGAAAGCTCCTGTATCCATTCCGTCTGAATAAAGCCTTTATTATTCTTCCTGAAAGAACAGAGGCGGTCGCAACGTCTAATTCTGTCAGCCGACAGAAGCGTTTCTGAACAGGAGCTTTTCAAGAGCCTGGGGAGCACACCTTCTCTGCCCCTGAAAATTTAATCCAGGGGTCTTGGAAGGGCTCAACCCGGCTCTTAATGCTCTACTCCCCCTCTTTGCCCGAGGGGGAGTTTTTCCGCCGCAACAAACAGCTGATGAGCGCTGTTGTTGACGGCTATACTGATTCAGAGACCAGAGCCTCACATTAGAGGCTCTATCGACGAGGCGAGGCCACCGGAAGTGTTGGGATCTCGAATTCTGTGTAGTTGATTGGCTGGAGAGTGCTGGCTCCTGCATGAGGCAATCTACGCTCTGATTGGTTGCCATGGGCACGGAGGGGGCGTTTCCCTTCCTTCCCGCCTTTTTCTTCTGTGTCCTCTGTGTGCTGTTAAGATTTACCTCACGATGTTCCTGTGTTCCTGAGAGGTATATTTATATTTATACAGTTTAGAATTAGAGTTAGAGTTATGTATATAAGATAAAATATTAAGTTAGACTAAAACCATGAAAAAATCACCATAATATGGTGCTATAGAGTCACAATGGGATGCTATAATTCGATATCTAAGGAAACTAAAACCCTTTAACTGCTTCTGGTGTGATTTGAAATTTCCTAAGGTGACTTTCTTGGGCTATATGTGTTATTGTTTGTTCCTGTCAAGGAATTGTGCAGCAGCTGTCCAGATGAAGTTTAATTTACCTCAGGATGTTCCTCTTTTCCTGTAAATATATATATATTTTCAGCAGTCTTTGTCATTATCCAGAGAGAAAGAACACAAGATAGTCAGGAACACAGGAATATCACGGATACTCTGGATGATGACAAAGACTGCTGTAAATAAGTGTGTGTGTGTGTGTGTGTGTGTGTGTGTGTTATTTTTGTCATCATTCAGAGAGAACACAAGATAAATGGTTAGCTTCCTTAGATATCAAATTATAACATCCCATTCTGACTCTATGGCATCATATTATGGTGATTTTTTCATGGTTTTAGCCTAACTTAATACAGCATTCTGTGTCACACAGGGGCCCACCAATTGTACATGGGGATCTTGAGCAGAAAGAGAAGGCAAAACCCTCCCTTTCCCTTGACCCCCAACAAATGGTCACGTGCCAATTTTAATCACCTGACCCCAGGGATGCTGCAATGGTCATAAGTGTGAAAAAGGGTCGTTGTACCTTTGAACCGTCACTAAATGAACTGTTGGAGGCCAAGGATTACTAGTATAACGTCTCTCTCATTCTGTTTCTAGGGTGCCATAATATAGTGATTTTAACATGGTTTTACCCTATTTTAATATTTTATCTCATCTATTGTAAGGTCCACCTATTAAATACACAGGTAGTCCTTGACTTATAGCTACAATTGAGTCCGACATTTCTGTTGCTAAGTGACACAGTTGTTAAGTGAATTTTGTCCTATTTTATGACCTGAATTGCCACAGTTGTTAAATGAATCACTGCGGTTGTTAAATTGGTAGCATGATTACTAATATGGCTTCCCCATTGTTTTTGCTTGTCAGAATGTCTCAAAAGGGGATTGCACGACACTGGGACATTGCAACCGTCATACGTGTGAGTCAGTTGCCAAGCATCTTAATTTTGATCGTGTGACCATACTGCAATGGTCGTTAAGTGTGAAAAACAGTCATAAGTGCCTTCAAACTTTGGACAGTCACTAAATTAACTACCTGTATAACACCTCTCCCATTGTGACTCTATAGCGGGGTGTCAAACTCAATTTCATTGAGAGCCACATCAGCATTGTGGTTGCCCTTGGGGGGCCGGGTGGGTGTGGCCAGAGTGGGTGTGGCCTACTGGGTGGGCGTGGACGGAGTGGGTGTGGCCTATTGGGTGGGCATAGCCAGCTCTTCATCGTTCGCGTCAAGGGTGCCTATGGGGGCCTGGGCAGGAGTGGGATAGATCTGAGGGTCTCTGGCAGAAGGGGGTGGGACCGGGGCAAGCGCCAAGAGGGCCACCACAAAATTGTACATTGGCTCCCGGCCGGCCTGGGCCAGGGCCAAGGCAGCGGGGGCCGTTCCCTCACTGTTTCCAGGATGGCTTGGCGGGCCACATGAAACCACTTCGCGGGCTGCATCCAGCCGCCAGGCCTTATGTTTGACATGCCTGCTCTATAGTGCCATATTATGGCGATTTTATCATGGTTTTACTTTAACTTAATATTTTATATTTATTGTACTGACCACTTATTTGATATACACATATTTCTTCATACTTTAAATTTACATTTGCATCTGCCTGTATAGTGCATTTTATCTGCATTGCATATAAGGGATTGCATGAACTCTGTAGATGTCATGCGCTAAATAAATGAATAAAATCCATCAGTAAAACACCTGAGTGCTGAAGAACGGAGGGAAGGAGAGAACCGCACGGCAGGCGCTTACCCGTCTGATGTCACACACAGCCGATTCTCCTCTTGCTTTGTCGCGGCATGCCAGAATGACACGGGCGCCTCTCCGGGCCAGATCCACCGCTGTGGCCTTCCCGATCCCTACATTTCCACCTAGGAAAGGCCAGAGAAAGGAGGATTCACTGAGATCGCCCAGCCGTTGATGGGGACCCAGGAGCCAGGCCTGCATTTGTGTGCCTGCAGTTTTTGTGGCCGTCACGCAGTAAAGCTCTTGTGCGGCAGTGTTTCTCAATCTTGGCAACTTTAAGACGGGTGGACTTCAACTCCCAGAATTAAAAGCAAGTGACATTTTGAAGTTGAGAAACCCTGGCTGAGGGCATGATTTTCACAACTCTTTCAGAGCCGTCTCAGATCAACAAAAAAGAATAGCTTAAAATTATTCAGGGATAATACACATAGTCCTCAACTTACAACCATTATTTTAGAGATCGTTTGAAGGTACAACAGCACTGAAATTTTTTCACAGGGTTCTAATATTTCAAACATACGAAAATTGAACACTGATTTTTTCCTGTTGTGTGGTTTTTACCCAATTCTGACATACAACCATCCATGGGATGGTTGAAGTACAGTTCAACATTCCTGACTGAGATGCCTAGAGTCCCTTTAGGCCTTTGCAGGGCTTTTTTTTTCTCATAGAACGCCCAGAACGGAGTTCCGGCATCTTTTTTGGATGGAACCTTTTAGGGTAGGCAAGGCAGGTGGATGACGTGTGTGCGTTCCGGCAACTTTTTTTTTAAAAGAAAAAAAGCACTGGGTCTTTGAAAGGGCCACTTTGTAGTGATATGGGTGGCAAATAAGTTTAGTAATAAAAAAATTAAAACATGAAAGGCATTTCAAAAAATGGGATGCAAAGCTTCTGTCAGACCAGAAGATGGCGCAGGTCTCCCAACATGGGCTCTGCAGGCTGTCACTTGACTAACACAAGTCACAAAAGGCTTTGAAGGCCAATCATGCGTTAATGCATGGATGAGGGGAACTAACTAATTGTCTTTTCTCACTCTGATCGGGGACAAATAGCGTTACTTAGCAGGGCATAAACAAAGCCAATCGGAAGACTGTAAAACAGTTTTAAGTTAAAACTTACCTATTCCTGAGGACTCTGGAAATACTACAGATGGTCCTCGACTTACAATGATTCATTTAATGACCGATGGCAAAGACAAAAGTGACTTATGACTGCTTTTCACACTTATGAACATTGTAGCCCCGTGGTCCATGATAAAAATTCAGATGCTTGGCAACTGACTCATATTTATGACGGTCGCATTGTCCCGGGGTCTATGGATATCTCAGCCAGCCTGGCATGCACACGTGGCGGGTGGCTGTAAACGCCGGAATGGCTGTCAATGCCAGTATTGCTGAGTAGGGAATTCTGGGAGTTGAAGTCCACACATTTTAAAGTTGCCAAGATCGAGAAACACTGCTCTGTTTCCTTTCAGGTTAAGCAACGGTAAGAAGAGTGCAGGGAAGACTTCCGGTTTGCCAACACGGCCAATGCGGATGCTGGAAGGCGAGCTCCGTCTTCCACGTCCAATTTCGCACTGCTGGGGGAGCCTGGAAAAGGTCGAAAGTTGCCCTGTAGGGGCGTCAAGCAAGGAGGTGACCCCTGCTTGATTGTTGGAGGATGGTACCCTTTCCACTCGATCCAGTGCAGCCTTCCAAACCGGCGGATAAAAGACCGGCCATAGAAATATGGCCCGTCACTAGGCTGCAGACAGCTGAAGTCAAACTTACCACCAGGCACCTATTAAGCAGCGTGGATGAGACTGGGTGAGATCTGAACCTCTCTTCAATCCTAACTATTTTTTCCACCTGTATAAGCTGCCCAAAGTATTTTCCCCCCTGTGGAGAGAGGAAGGGAAATTCTATCCCATCCTCTAAAAACAACAGCGACTGACTATCCAGAAGAGTTTAAAATGCTGAAAGAATAACCTGATTCTAACTGGATTTCTATTTTTCTAAAATTTGAGGACTAAAAGATTTCTTACTCTTCTTGAAGATTTGGATTTTTACTTACAAAGAAGTAAAATTGGAAAAAGGATTCTAAAAATTTTGGACTTAAAAAAAATAATCTTAAATGGTATGGGCGACATCTTGTGGCTCAACCTGATATTACAACTTGTTCTTGCCTAAAAGAGACTTGGCTTGAAGCCCAGACTATCGATAAGCCTTCTGCAACCTTGGCAGATATCAGCTGTGAGAAGCCCAGCTGTGTTTTATCCTCAGGGACAAAAGTATTTTCATTCGCTGATTGTAAAGCTTTCAATTTAACACACCACTAAGAGAACATGGATGAAGATCAGGAACAGATTTTCTTTCTGTTGAAAGCAATTTATGAAACTACTCTTACAGCTACAGAAAAGAACAAGATGTCAGCCTAGATATACGAACCCAAACTTTGATTACAACTAAAGAATCAGCTACCAGAATATAACAGAAGAAGTGGAACAATCAAATACTATGATAGAAGATTTAACTGATCAACAAACACAGTTAACGGAAAACCCAGAAAAGGGACTGAAACACTGAAAATGGAAAAGACTCTCTATATAAACCAGAAGAAACCTGAGGATCAAGAAGAAGAACAGACTGAAGGGAAGATAAACATTTCAGGACAACTTTGTTGAGATGGAAAAATAGAGAGATGATTTGTTAGCCCTTCCCAAAAAATGGCAACTGGATGGCCTCTTTTATCTCAAACAATATATATAATAACAACAGAGGGAGATCTATTTGATGATTTAAAAGCACGGATATGGAAGGCGAGTTGGCAAAGAAAGCTAGAATAAGGCTGAAGAAAATTGGAGTTTTGACTTAATAGTGAGGACCAAAATTGAATATACTCAAATAGAGAAGACGTATACTTTGAATACTAGATTCTGTTATGAACTGAGATAAAACGTGGAAGTATAAATATTAAAAGTTACATTTGAACATTGATTTGTTTATAAAGGTTGAATGTAAAAGTAATTAAGATATACATAAGCTAAAATTTATTGATAAATGTAACAAACATGTTTTTACTTAGCTGATATAATAAGAACTGTACTAGCTTAAATATGAGATAGTAGACATTAAGAAAAAGAGAGGAAGTATTTGATGTTGAAACAAGAGAAATTTTGGTTACTAAATTCAAGACATTTGGAAATTAATAGAAAATAAGAATGTTATAGTGTATTATTAATTAGATGATGTAAGATGGTTAGAAATAGAATATATTTAAATAGATAAGACGTGTATCCTGAATATTAGGTTTTGTGATGAATTGTGATAAAGGGAACTTTGGTTACTTAAAACTTGGAAATTATAAATATTAAATGTTAAATATAAATATTAACGGGAAACTAAAAATTTGGGAAAAACTAATTAGGACATTGATTGTCTATAAAGACCAAATGCTAAAATAATAGCAGGATATGTATAAGCTAAAAATTATTGATAAATGTAAGAATGTTATTTTTATTTAATTGATATAATAAGAATTGTATTAGTTTAAGCATGTGACAGTAAATACTAAGGGGAAAAGAGAGGAAATATTTAATGTGGTAGTTTGAAACTTGTCCTAAAGATACTTGTATGTCACTGAATTATCGATTAACTCAGCCGCCCCATTGCTTTTTAAATACTTAAATGTAAAATTAGAACATCAATAAAACATTTAAAAAAGAGTGCAGGGAGGGAGGGAGGGAGGGAGGGAGGAAGGAAGGAAGGAAGGAAGGAAGGAAGGAAGGAAGGAAGGAAGGAAGGAAGGAAGGAAGGAAGGAAGGAAGGAAACAGAACTAAACCAATAACTATGTACCGGGTCTCTCTTTGCGTTTCTTTCTTGGCAAAGAATCCATTTCTTCTGTTGACTTTCATTCTTTAAAATGACCTCGTTCTTTTTCAGGATCAGATCAATTCCATCCAACCACAATCTCAGATTTCTCTTCAAGCTGTTCACTTCATATATGATATACATTTTGCGAGTTTCATAGAGCGAAAATTGTCTAGGGTAGAAACTCCGGCTGGGTGACTCAAGCCAATCACTAATCGCCTTAGGCACGAAAGCCAGCTGGGTAACTTTGGCCGAGTCACCAGGAGACTGTGAGTTCTAGTCCTGCCTTAGGCATGAAAAACCTGCTATAGGTTCTCCTGCATGAGCAGGGGGCTGGACTAGAAGACCTCCAAGGTTCCTTCCTACTCTACTCTGCTCTACTCTACTCTACTCTACTCTACTCTACTCTACTCTACTCTACTCTACTCTACTCTACTCTTACTCTACTCTACTCTACTCTACTCTACTCTACTCTACTCTACGCCCATCACGACCCCCTGCTTTCTTCCAAAGGAGCTTTTTGGGATGGACTTTCCCGCTTTTGTCAAAGGCACCTTTGGGTCCACCTGGAGGGGGGAGAACCTGGTTTATGGTTAACCTGCGACTCGCATTTCCCTTCACTCTTCGAGCGGCGCTTTGATTCCGGGACTTTGATCCTGCCTGGAGCCACTGAGGTGGGGGTGGGGGGGTCATTTCATAAGAAAGAAAGGCAATGCCCCCCCCGCCCCAGCCTCGACGCCCCCCCCCCACGGATGGGAGCGCAGCGGCCCCCCTGCCGACCTGTGATGAGAACCGTCTTGCCCCGCAGGCTGACCGCGTTCCGGCACCGGGGACCCGCCGCGGAGTAGTAGTAGAGCAGCGCGCAGAGCCCCAGCAGGAGCGCCGCGCCCGCCGCCAGCATCGCCATCGCCTCCATCGCCCGCCCGGCCCCGCTTCCTTTCCCCGCAGCCCCGGAGCGCTTCGTTTTTACCGGGACGGCCCCCGCCCTCAGCCCGCCTCCCGCCCCTCCCCGCGTGTGTAAAGGTTGCGTGAGAAGGAGGGAGGAGCTGGGAATATGAAGGAGGGAGGGAGGGAGGGGAGGAAGGAAGGAAGGAGGGAGGGAGGCGAGGAAGGAAAGAAGGAGGGAGGGATCCTCAGAGGGAGATCTAAGGAGCCATTTCCTGCTAGTGAGAACACCAGTGGAAGGGCTTCGATCCAGAAGTTGTGGGTGCTCCATCCCTGGAAGTTTTTAAGGGGAGACTGGACAGCCCTTTGTCTGGAATGGGTACAGGGTCTCCTCTCTGAGCAGGGGGCTGGAGTAGAAAAAACAGAAGAGAACAGACTAACAGAGTTGAAAGGGATCTTGGAGGTCTTCTACCAATAACTTTTGTCTGGCATGATCTGGTTTCGACAAGCCCATGTTGGCTTTTGGTTATGACTTGCCTCTAGCCGTTTGCAGATTCATTGCT